>SNQJ01S0115716.1:0-19352 GCA_010110895.2 Picea sitchensis | reverse complement strand
AATTCTTCAAAATATGATAACATTCACATTACCTTCACTTACATGAGGTACTTCGGTATGTCTCTTTAGATCCCTGAAAATTTGTCAGTCTGAAAAGTCCCAAGAAAAGAAGTTATGGAGAAATATCCAAGTTGGCATGTTTGAAATCGATTTCATGATCATTTGGAAACCCTAAATTCCATAGGGTATATATCAAAAGGTATAAAAAACCAATGTATTACATGTTTACCTTAGGTACTTTTGTAGGTCTCCTCAGATCCCTAAAAATTTCACAGTTTGAAATCACATAAAAGAATTTATAGCGAAAAATTCCAAATTGACCTGTTTGAAATTGATTTCGGGACTATTCAGAAACCCTAACTTCCATAGATCATATCTCAAAAAATATAGGGAAACAACATCTAAAATTTTAACCACATGTACCCAGAGATCTTTCTTTTGTCTCCTCAAAATTTCATGATCTGAAACGTTCTAGAAAATAAGTTATAGCGAAAATGCAAAACTGACATGTTTAAAACTGATTTCAGGACTATTTAGAAACCCTAACTTCCATTGGACATATATTAGAAATTATAGAGAAATAACATCTGAAATTTCAAGCACATGTACCCAGATACCTCGCCTCCATCTTGATGCAAGAGAATTTCACCTCCAAAATCAACCTTGTTGGTTTAACTAGTGGTCTTTACATTTAATAAGGGGGTGGGTTCCCTAAAACTTCAAATTAATGTAATTTCTCATGTTTTGGTTGGATTCTAGAAGGATAGTTTTTGTTTTCCCTATTTGAAGTGTAAAGATTAATTGAGAAATTAGTTGAGTGTGTGTAGATTATCCTAAGTATTGAGTATTTGATTCCATTTTATCCTTATCAATTGTAAAGTACGAGAGTCCTATTATGGTTGTTAGTTGCACAATCTTAGGGATTTGTTGATGGGTTGGAAGTTGACCTTCCATGCTTAAAATTGTAAGCCTATAGGAAATCAATAAGAGAGTGTATGTAGAGACAGAGTGAGAAAGTGGAATTATCCAGGTCGATATCAATGGCCACCCACCTTTTCCAACTAGCTCAAAACATTTTTCTGACAATTTTGGTAATTTACTATTTTTAGCAGTTTTTAACTTTTGGGACCATTTTGAGGGCCTAAATGAAGGTTTTTCAGGATCAAGCTTCTCAATGATATCTAAATACATGATTGAGCCCCCAAAATGAATCTCTTCTACAATACCTTTCCAACGGGCTATCATGCGCCTAAAACAGAGATTGTATGCAAAAGTTACGACCCTGAGAAGTTGATGTACTAACTTACCCAAACGAGGCCCACATAAATTTTGGCGCTTCATCTAATAGGGTTAGGTTTTTGGATGTATAGGGTTTTTGGAATTCCTTTTTATTGTAAAAATCCCTTCAGAGCCTCATTGTAATCATCTTCTTGCGAATGCGAGTAGCCGTCACATCTCTTCTCAGAGATAAGTTGCCACCATTCTAGTGAGTCTTTCACTCTGTATTTTTACAATCTCTGTACATTTATTTCATTAATCGTGTATTACTGTATCTATGTGTTTATGGTTTCATCTCTGATATATTTATGTTATACTATTGGATATACATGATATCTCTGTGCATTTCTTTATTATATCTTTGCTCTCATTTCGTGCCGAAAATAATCTGGATCAGTGGTATCAGAGCAGGCTGCTCTTGATCGTTTTTCAATGCATGTCCCCGACAAGGTCCTAGTATAGCAAGTTGTGTCTCTAGGTTGTCTCTCTTGAGAAAAAACGCTCTCACACACCCAATAAACCTTCAATGGAAAAAGAAAAGAAAAATGACAGAGCAAAGGATCCTATCAGTCTGTTGATTGAGCAAGCTCTCACATGACAGAGGGACGAAATGATGGAGAATTTTTCCCACATCCTTCAACACCTGCCGATAGAAACAAGTGCATATTCATCAAACATCCACTTTGGAGGCACCTCACCTTTCAAGGTACAAGTTAATTTTTATGTTCATGTATTTGAAGGACATATAGATGCAGAAGACCTAGACAAATGGTTAAACCTGCTAGAAGGTTATTTCTCTGTTCACAATTTTTCCGACAGAGAAAAGATCACCTTCGCACTCCTTAAATCTCTCCCCCATGTCAAACATTGGTGGGAAACTTATTGGGAGTAGAGTTCCACAGAGGATTCTAGAATATATGGGGCCGAGCCCAATTGGGATTTATTTTTGGATATGGTAAAGGAACAATATTATCCTGTTGGAAACTATGAGGTCCAGTACATGAGATGTACCACACTATGGCAAGAGAGGGGCCAAGCATTTCCAGAGTTCACCAATACCTTCCATACCTTGTGCACCAACCTGGGTATCAAAGACTCTGAACAACATTTGGTTCTGAAATACCGTGGGGCTCTACACAAATACATCCAAACTGAAATGGATTTTCTGGACATATCATCACTCGGTGTTGCTTATCAATATGTTGTTAAAATCGAGCAGAAATTTAAGAAGAAGAACAAATGGGAGGTTGGGACTGCAAATCTGCAACAACCAAAGTACGATAAAGATAGCCCTAACAAACAGCTTCCTAAAAACCAGTCTAAGCCATAGGAAAAGAAGGGTCATGGGAAGACGAAGAAGGACACTGGGAAATGGTGCAATTTCCAAAAAATCCCCTAGCACAACATCGATGAATGTCACTCAAAACAGTCATTGGTGGCTGAGATCAAAGACAAGGAGTCGAACCCTGATTCAGAATATGATTCTGAAAATACTGGTAAAGGATAGATCATTGAGGCAGACCCCACTACTATTGTCGCGACCACAGCAATTCAACCAGAAGAACCAACAGATCCTGAAGAGGGGGAGTGCCTTTTTCATTCATAGATGTGGGTGAAGGGAACCCCACTGCATTTTATTGTTGATAGCGGAAGCCAGAAGAACCTCATCTCAGTAGAGGTCGCCAAACAGTTGGGATTGTTGACAACACCACACCCGCAGCCATAAAACATCGGGTGGTTTCTCCAAGGACGAGATCTTCATGTCAGCCAACGGTGTTGATTATCATACGACATCCAACCCTTCAAGGATGAGGTATTATGTGATGTTGCCCCACTGGATTTCTATGATGTCCTCTTGGGCCAACCATACATGTGGAGATGTCATGATGTTTATGAGTCTCAACCTCATAGTGTCATTGTTACTTTGGGGGGTCATCTCTACAGAATACCAGAGGTAGTTCCAACAATTGTTCCACCTAAACAATGTCGCAAGGTATTATCTCATACTGCAAAATTCAGCTTCTTCACAATCTATTCAAAAGGGGAACAAAAGGACACTACAACCACTACAGCCTCGCCCCAGGCACCTTTTATCCAATAGAAGGAGATCGACAAGGTTGCAGCAAAGAGAAAAGATTCCTTCTGCACATGGGCATCTCATGTAGCCAGACTGGCTAAAAATGTCCAACCCTTCCAGCCACATGTTCGTGACAACCTTCAACAAGCTAAGAAGCACAACTTCTCCGACAAGGCAAGCAGCTCATTAAGATGCAAATTCACCAAAAGATTTTCCCTCTCCTCGGGAACTCAACTCAATGGATACCATTTCTTCCTAAGGAGGGAGGATTCATCCAGGTGGATATCGGTGGCCACCCACCTTTTCCAACTGGCTCAAAACAATTTTCTAGCAATTTTGGTAATTTACTATTTTTAGCTGTTTTTAACTTCTCGAGCCATTTTGAGGACCTAAATGAAGGTTTTTTAGGATCTAGTTTCTCAATGATAGAAAAAAGCATGATTGAGCCCCCAAAATGAATATCCTCGATGATACCTTTCCAATGGGCCATCATGTGCCTAAAACGGAGATTGTATGCAAAAGTTACGACCCCGAGAAGTTGATGTACTAACTTACCCAAACGGGGCCCACATGACTTTTGGTACTTCATCTCCTAGGGTTAGGNTTTGGATGTCTAGGGTTTTTGGCATTCCAGTTTATTGTAAAAATTCCTTCAGAGCCTCATTGTAACCATCTTCTTGTGAATGAGAGTAGCCGTCACATCTCTTCTCAAAGCTAAGTTGTCACCATTCTAGCGAGTCTTTCACTCTGTATTTTTACAGTCTCTATACATTTATTTCATTAATAGAAATCGTGTATCTCTGTGTTTATGGTTTCATCTCTGATATATTTATGTTATAGTATTGGATATCCATGATATCTCTATGCATTTCTTTATTATATCTCCACTCTCATTTCGTGTCGAAAATAATCCGGAACATGGATTGAGTATGTAAGAGGTCAAGTGTGGAAAAAAGGCCGAACAAAGGCCAATTAAATGTAATTTAGGCCAGGAAGGTGAGGAGGCCTTATATAAATTATGTACAGATTCACCAATAGAATATTTGTGTATTTATTTGACGTCTCAATGTATCGTTGAATGATCTATTGAGTTAGCATTTGTATGGGTTTCAAGATTTATTGTATGCAGGAAGATCTGAGTTTTACAGGATTGGGTGCACGGTAGAAGCTAGAGTAATCATTGATTGTTGATCACTAGAAGGATCAACGATACAAATCATGTCAAAATATACCTTGAAAGAGAGACCACCATTTATAACCATAGGATCTCCCCATAGTTATTTCATGACCATTGGATCCGAGTTAGAACGACTTCGTAGAAGTTCCAACAGTCTAGTGGTGAGATTAAGATCTGGTCATCCATTCCCAATCTAGATCGATGGACGAAAACGTATCGAGAGTTAAAAGACACATGGAAGTTAAGGGAGAACCATGATCGTTTATTCCAAAAGTAGATCAACGGTTCTCATTATAGAGGACTGTGGGAAGCGGAAGTTTTAAGGTGTTGGAGGGCCTAAAAGTCTCGAGGTCTCAATGATGAAAAACATCATGTTGACATAAGAACTTCCATTTAGGAAGCGACACATAGAGACAAGGTCTCACAACATACGGTTGTTGTGGTAAACCTTGGAATATAGATCGACACCGGAGATTAGAACTCTCAGTTCATATCTACGGCTGATATTAAAGTGACTCCAATGCTATGGGGTCATGAGATCTAGCGGTCCGATACACATGGAAACAATAGACTTAAAGGAGATTGGACGTCTCAGATTGGATATGTGACCTTGAAGATCAACGGTTCTCCTTACGGCGGACCGCGGCCATTGGGAGTTTCTAGTAGTTGGGAAGTGTAAAAGTCTCAATGTCCCGATGTTGAGATATGTCAAGCTAACGTCAGAGCCCCACTACGGAGAAGACACATGGAAGCAAGGTTCTGAAGTGTTCATGGTTTCGTGTGACCCCACTATTTGTATTGGGTTTAATTAAGGATACATCAACATTCCATAAAGGATTTGTGATCCATATCGATGGTGGATTTTTATCGCCCCATTGTTGTTGATCGTTGATCAACTTCAGGATCAACGATCTAGATTGATCGCGTACATTCGCAGGGTTTGTTAGTCTATGGTTATAGCCACGATTATATGGCGTTGGTCACAGGCATTGGTCACGAGGACAGGAAGGGGATTGGTCTAATCGTAAGGTTCTAACAGTTGATCACGAGGAGAGAATAAGTGCCAAGGTTTGAACGTTGTAGATAAGCACCGATAAAGTCTGGTGTGATATACATAGCACTTCAAACTCTGTAAATCGAGGGTTTTTGGACCCATATAAATAATTGAGATCAGCTTGAGATTAAATATGTAGAAGAGTTAAATCAGGAACTCTACACCTGTGGGAAATAGACCTAGTGGGGCACTATCACATCTCAAAATTTTACGGTGTGAAACATCCTAGAAAATAAGTCATAGCGAAAATGTCAAACAGACTTGTTTGAAACTAATTTTAGGGCTATTCAGGAAACCTATATTTCACAACACATATCTCAAAAATTATAGTGAACCAACATCTAAAATTGTAACCACATGTACCCAGATATCTCGCCTCTGTCTCCTCAAAAATTCATGGTCTGAAACATCCCAAAAAATGAGTTATAGTGAAAATGTCAAACTGGCTTGAAACTGATTTCACAACTCTCCCCTTTTGGAATGATATTCAATATTTTCTCATCTACTTCTTCAAATTTTATTACATTTTTAACCCACACACTTTCTCTCAATACTTTCTCTTTTTATACTTTATCATAACCCTTCATGAAGGGACATGTTAATTCAATAACACACTACATTGATTAATTAAATAATTAATTCCCCTTTTTAATTTCACTTTTTCAAATATCATCGTAAAATATATATGAAAATACTATGGACTTCCAAACCCATGGGTTTGAAACCACCATTTCACTTTTTTACTTATTCACATGCACATTGTTTTTAAGATACTTGTAAACCTATATATAAATCAATCTTGAAAATGTTGTATGTATGTGTAAAATCATAATATGACATATATGTATTTGGAAAAGTTGCTTATAGTTGTCCCTAACCATAGGATGTGGTTATCAAAAATGCTCTGAAAATACAGAGTCGCAAATGTTTCGGATCACAAACTGGATCATCATCACGACAAAATATTAGAAGGCAACTCAACAATAAATATACAAAGAGCATAGAACCCTAGAAAAATACAATGTCCACTACTCGAGAAATACGTCTAATCAACCACGGTAGGGTACAAGAAAAAAGAAATAAAAATTTATCTAAAATAATAGTTAAAAACTCAACAACCTAATAACCTAAAGAAAAATAAATAAAACCTAAAGAATAAAAGACATTATAATAATAGCATAAACAATATCATTATAGTGTTGTTATAAAAGTATTTTTCTTTATAAAATAGTATTTAATAATAAATAATAATTAATAATGATAACAGTAATAACATTATTAAGAAAAAGTATTAATTTCATTTTTGTATTTAAGATTGTGGAAGATTGTACTTGTTAAATATAATTTGAAATTTAGTATTTTTGACTATATTTCTTTTTACTATTTATCTAGAGCTTTGATGTTGATTCTATGTAAATCTGAAAATCCAAGGATATATTATTAAGCAAAGTTAGTAGTTTGCTGAAAATTGTATTTATAGATGTTTTATTTTTTTAACAAAGTTTTTATTGATATTTTTTATTGGTATTTACAATTGTAATTTTGTTAAGTTTAATAGATTTTTCTTTAAGGGAGAAAATAATAATAATACAATAGGTAAAAGCATTATAATTGAATTACAAATACTATTAGTAAAAATTATAAGTGAATTATAAATACTATTATTAATAAAAATATCAATAATAGATTAATAATATTATTAGTGAAAGTATTTTATTTTTGTAAGTTAGAAAATTATATTGAAATCTACTAGAGTTCAAAAATTACAATTGGCAGAATAGACAGTGAGATTGTGGCAACATGTCCCTGATGGGAAACCAATGCTGCCACATGTCTATACAATTCCCAATTTTCCATGCAATTACAATGATAGGAGAAAGCAAAAGTCATGTAACAAAAAATTGTGCTAAGCTTACAAGCTAGGCTGCCTCGCAGGGCTGGAACCCAGGAAAATAAACCATCTAGAAACATCAAAAAACCAGTGAAACCTGTGAACGTTGGAATCATCCGAAGCTAGGGCTTGGTGTATGTTCTTTCTGTGGGTCTTGCGCAATGTCCTTGGCTGGAATCCCTGTGTCCATAGTGGTGTGCAGGAGAGCACAAAGAAGAGTCTCCAGGAGCTCCTCGCGACTTTCCCGGTGATCATCCCTATTCAACATCTCTGTAATGTCGCGCTTGACTTCGAAGACTGAGCTCTGGATAAGGTCCATTGAATTCTGCAAATTCATGAGCCCATCACACCGAGAACAAGCAGGTGGAAGCGAAGGGGGAGGTGGAGTTCTGATTGGAGGCACAGTCTGGAGTCTAAGGAAAGTTCTAAGGAGCTTTCTGACCTCGTCCCCGCGAGCCTCTACCCCTCGCATTATACCATATCGCCCCACACTTTCATTTTCCTCTATGTCGCGGCATTGGGAAGAAGACCAGGAAAGGAGGGAAGAGAATGAACCAGAGGTGGAGAGAAGGGAGGAGCTCGAAATAGTGGTGGAGCAGAGGGATAAACTCGAACCAGAGGTGAAGAAAAACTCAAACAAAAATGTGACTGCAAGGAGTGAGAGGAGAGGGGTGCGAATGGATGAGAGAATCCACCGGCACGGAACAAAATCCATGGATCTGGAGCTTGCGATGGGACTGGTTGGGAGGCCATCCCATCGCATTAACGACTTCAGCAAGCTAGAGCTCCATAGCCATAATTGGCTCTGTGCGAAGTTGGTAATGGGGGTACGTCGATCAAGAGGTTAAATGCATGGCTTAAATGATGGGCGGGAGTGCGGTTTGTGGCATGGTGTTGAGTGGGTTGTGGCCAGGTGTCCGCCCACGTTTCCATTCACTCGATGACCTCGGTGACACCCCATCTGGGGATTATTAGTGAAAGTATTAGTAATAGTAGTACTACTAATATAATATAATAGTATTAACTTGTCCTACCACTAAAATAATAATATTGATAATAAAAGTATTAATGATTCATGTTATACTGATAGTAAGAGATCTTGATAAAGTATTAAAATAGTATTAATATGATAATAAATTTTTTTTATTAAAATAGTACTAATATGATAATAAAAAAAAACATGTTAAGAAAAATAAAAAAACAATAAAATGTATAACAATAAGGAAATAAATAATTAAAAAAAACTAACAATCGAAAATCAAAACCAATATAATCAAAAAATAAAGATCACACCCAAAAATAAAAAAGATGAAAATGGACTAAGAGGATAACCCGAAACAAGAGGGAAATAAAAACAACTAATAGAGAAACAAGAGGGAAATAAAAAAAACTAATAGAGAGAGAAACCAAGACCGATTTAAATAAATGAGAAAGGATAGAGCCAACCTACCAACCTTACATATTTCTTCTATTGTAGATCAACGGAATGCAAGTATCATTGATCTTCAAGCCTCCATTCCTATTGAGGTTGTTAGGGTGCTTGATAATTTCCATTACTTCCCTTATTTTATTGGACTAACCGTAGCACCTCCAGGAATCAATTTCATGGAATAACCTCCACCCTGGGAACATGAGATTAACCGCCCACTCAAGATGATGTTTCTGGTTAGGAAGTTTACTAAGACTTGTGGTTTTTTGTGAAATGGAAAAAATTACCATGGTATCATAGTCGTGGCCCATGTTCGATTCCCTCGAGTTACGTCGAAATGGGGGTGTCTGAATAACTGTCGTACCTTTGGGAATCGATCTTGTGGACTAATTGCACCCTGGGAACATGGGGCTAGCTGCCTACTCAAGGTGTTGTTGTCGGTTTGGAAGTTTACTAAAAACCTATGGATTTTGGTGTAATGGAAAACCTTATGTTGCACACCCGACCCCCTAACCCAAACTTAGGCTAGTGGGATGTCAAAATTTATTCTTTTCAACCCAACTCCTTTCTCAGATCTAATCCCTTAGATGGAATTTGGTCCTCAAGAGATTTCCAATAACTATTTTCATGCTCAAAATTGAGCTCCAGGTTGAAATTTATGGCCCTACAACATTTATCAGGCCCTTCCCCTTGATTACATCATATTTCCCACGTGGACCCCTCCACATCACTTGTACTAGTTGACAGGGTAGGCGTGTGTGTGTGTGTGACCTACCATCAAGCATGGCATTGACCAAGTCTAAATCCAAGGAAAAATTCAGCGGAAAATTAAAACAACAAAGAATGGGCTTGCCAAGATCGACAGTCCTCATCTATTCAGGCTTGGATATCGACGATGTATAGTCAGTTGGACTATCTCTTTCTGGATGCAATCCATGCAACCTCAACACCAATATTTTCGAAGGGTTTTTCTTCAAATGCCCTACTTTTGATAGAACCAATGGCTATGATTGATCCAATACAACGATCGTGATATCCACAGTCTCACAGGACCGCAAGGTAGTTAATAGACACTCCCACGGCCTAACCGATCCAATGGACAGTGTTCACCTTCATCTACAATCCTAATTCAATTGAGTTTACCAAACCATTTGGTTTTTAATGAAGCCTCTTGGCCCCAATAGATCTGATGTTCACAATTGAATCAATCAAATGGCCCAAATCTCTTCGGACTAGAAAGGTGCACAAACTTTAAGTCGATTGGTCGCATTCGCTCGAAGTCACATCACTACTCCAACTAACTTTTCGATCAAACCCTTCTAAATGGAGGGTTTTTTGACATATCCAACGGCTATCATTCCTCTGACCAGATAGTATAGATCTCAGCAAGTTTTTATATCAGCGTGACAGTTAACAATTCAACAAGGCTCCAATAGGATTTCAATAGGAATAGGTTTGTGGTGAATTCAACGGCTCATGTCTCATCGATCTATTCCTACAAAAAATCAATGACTCTTTCCCACTTAGGTTCTTTCCTTTTGGTTTCTCCTTGTTGGAAACACTAACCATGCGAAATTTGCAGATCCTTTCAAATTCTTTTTTCTGATTGTCTTAACAGATAAGATCCAAGACAAGATCTATGGTCCAGATTTTCTTTGTCTATATCCACAGAAAATCGACAACTATCGCCTACTCAGGCTTGTGCGTTCACGATATCCCCATCAAACTCAAGGTTAATCCTATTCCAAGGCACTTCCTATTTATGATCTTTGACGAAGGGTCGAGATATACTCTTGGTTTCAGATATACGATATGAAAATATTCTCGATTGATGTGAAAGGAAAAAAAAGGGAGGACTTTTAATCCCAGCATGGCCTTCGTTATGACTTAGGAAGAAAAATCAAGGGAAAGAGTTCCTCCCCAGGTGAATTAATTCTTCACCTCTCTCCATAGTTAACAAGCGATTTCATTCCAAGGTTTCATTCCATTGGCCTGTGCTCTTAACACATATGGAAGCTCCTACAAGCAACCCGATAACAAAGTTTTATATCCTACAAACTTTCCATTCAAATCATAGGGAAATTCACAAGGTCGCGGGCCTCGAAAGTTAGTTATATTGCATCTAAAAAACAATGTGGGTTGTCCCCTTTGAGATAGGGATCAACAATAAATAATTCATACTTAATCATTCATGCATCACATTCAAAACTTTCACAAATAAGAGGTGCAAGGAATTGACATTCATTTATAAAATGTTTGCAAAGGACAATGTGAACACTTATATGTCTCGGAGTAAAAACCAACCAGCCAATTGATTGAGGGTGAAGGAATTTCCACCCAACCATAGGCTATGTTTCACTTATGCTTTCTATAGCAAGCCATCCCCGCATCAGGCCATGATACAACCTTTTGGAGGCAGGCCAAAGCGGAAAAGCAAGGTGATTTTCGAAAAAAAAGCATGCACGAGGAAAGCGACAGCTGGAAGGAAGAACAACACATGTGCATGCGAGGGAAGACCTAACGATGGTAGGGTTAGGGTTTTGGTAAGGTATTGTAAATGGATAAAGAGCCAACAATGTATAAATAGAGATACTTAGGTATCATAAGGGGTTGGTTTGGAGATATACTTAGGATTGTCTCGATATATACTTAGGTATCGTTCAGATTATTGTTGTTGTTTTAGTTATGCATAAGTTGATATGATACTTGATATTTTGCGAGATGATCTATTTTGTATAAGTTGTTGAGATAGAGAGGACGAGGGAGGGTTAGGTTGCAGGCTGGAGAGCCTAGTGCGATCTAGTCCGCCTCACATAGATCTTTCTTGATTGAGAGGAGTTGTAAGCATGTGGCGCTATAGATGCGGAAATACTATAATAAAAGAGATGAGAGCCAAATCTTTGTGGACGTATCCTAGGAGGGGGTGAACCACGGTAATATCTATGTTATGTGATGAATGTGTGCATATCTTTATTGTCTTCATCAATTATGATTATGTTGAATGAATGAGTTGTTATATTTCCTTCTTATTCATTGATAACAGTATATTGTGTTTACAGGTTATAATAAATGGTTCAATATATAGCTCTCTTATCTCACACTCAATCCTAGACTGTAAACACATGAGTCTTACAGCCACCCATTAAATATATCTCGGGTGAGAATGCGCAGCGCATTCTATGTATTATGTTGCCTTCTGGTTTACAGGGAGGGTCGATAGTTTTAGAGGATTTGTTGGAAACCAGAACAGACGTGAACCCTAGGTCAATAAACGCAGACAGTATACAAGAATAGTAACCAATAAATGGTTTTGTTTCTGTTGGTAGGAACAAGAGAGGGTTGAGTATATGAGATAAGTTGAAGATCTGTCGAAGTTAGATCAAGAAAAATTTAGGGCAGAGAACAATGAGACATTATAAGGGAATGTTAAGACCATGGAATCCCACAAAACAAGAGATCGAAACTTGGCAAAGAACTAAGGAGATAGAATTATCACAAAAAGACAATAGAAACTCTAAAGTAACACCCCGCAACTACCTTGAGAAATATGTGTTTACTGATTTACACAAAGTCTTTTTCTGCGATTTTCCAAATCTATTGCAGTAGTGGATACTAAGGTTAAAGGATAACCACACAAGGAAATGGATTCGACAACTAGAGTGGACCCCAGTAAATATTGAACAGTTACAACAGGTGAACAACAAGTTCACCCACATAGTAGAGTTTTGGCTCAACGGTATTGTGGCAGGTTTTATAACAGAGTTTGCAGTCGACACAACGAAATCGTACAGCGCAATAGAGAAAGATTTTCTATTAGGACCTCAAGGAAGTTACATTTGATCGATGTGTACTTCTATTAAGATATTGTTATATAACAAAGGAGTACTGACCATGGATTCAAATAGCTAAAGTTCCCTGCGTGCATGGGGGAAGGGGGGAAGCACTGAAAAAAAGAGGAGAAATGGAAGGAGGAAAGGATAAGGGAAAGTAGGAGGAACTCTTGGACCCAACCATGATGGATGATGACCAGATCAAGCATATCATGGCGACAGCCAGAAAGATGCATAGCGGAGTACCCTACCAATACAAGGTGAATACCAAGAAGAGAGTCGTAGTCGTGAGGGAAGGCTTAGCGAGTGATGAGGAAGAGGTAGAGGATCTTCGGGCTATGGAGAAGATTGATGAAATCTTGTGCACAACATATGAGAGGAAGACGAGAGGTCCAAGAATGGGAAGAGAAGGTAGCAATCCTATCCATATTAATGTCAGTGTGGAACCCATAAACCCATGTGCAACTAATACACCAAAGAGAACATAATCGTTTAGAAAACCGAAGTTCAGAAGCAGTCAGACAGCAGGAAGTACATCTACACAAGGGACAACAACTGGAGGATCTAGTTCAGGCAGCACTAGTCAGGTATCTACACCACGCGGAGGTATTATCTCAGCATTTAGAATGGCAGGACACGACCCCACCATCAGGTTACCAGAATTTCAAGGAGAAGCAGCAGAAGACGTTGAGAAACATTTGTTCATTTGTGAAAATATCTAGGAAGCAAAACAGATCACTGATGAAGATACCAAACTCGTGCAGTTAGTGATTACACTAAGAGACCGCACACTAGACTGGTACATGAGTTTAGACGCAAACAATGCTCTGGGGGACGACAAGGACACTACCAAACATTAAGAAGTTACTGATAAATGAGTTCTAGAAGTTGATCTCAGAGGATCATTACATGAATGAGATGATCGAAATAAGACAAAAACCAAGAGAATCTGTATGGGATATTGACCAAAGATTCAAGCAACTGAAGGGAAAGTTAAAATATCTCATGATCGATATGCAGCATCAGCACTTGTTTGTCAATTCACTGCTCCCACAATTAAAATATACATTGCAACAATAGAAGTTCTAGATGCAGGAAGAGGCTCTGCAGGCAGCCTTGCAACTGGAAGAAAACTAGTACCAGCAAACAGACCCAGTTATTGAAAAGTTGAAGCAAGCCTTGAATAACTTAACATTTCAACTAAACCAAAATAAGAGCAAAGACAAATGAGAATTTGTTTGGTGTACCACATCCGGGATGGAATTACACCACAAGAACGAATGTTGAACATTCACGCAGTATATGGCAGCAGGAATTCCAAACCCATTACCCACGGGAGGATTATGGTGTGAAATCTGCAAGAAGCCGGGTCATGACCCTTATCACTGCACGATGATGCAGAAATACTAGACAGTCCCAAAGAGCTCATATTGTACCTTTTGCAAGTCAGTGGGCCACGACAACAAATATTGTAGAACTATGGAGTTTATGTGAGAAAGGACATCAGACACATATAGAGTGCAGGCAGAAATGATGATGGGGCAAGTCACACCACAGTTTAATCAAGTTCCAGCTCCATACAACATTGCACATCAGCAGTATAATAATGTGCAACAACCATACAATAACACGCAGCCGCAGTACAAAACAACACAGCCTTAGTACAATATCGTGCAGTATAATCATGTGCCTCAGTACAACACACTAAGAGGAGATCGAGAAGGCTACAGAGGTGGAGGATGAGAAAGAGGAGGTGTAGGACGAGGTAGAGGACCAGTGGTGTGTCACAATTTTCAACAACCGGGACATTATGTAAGAGAATGTCCACTCCCACCAACAACTTGTATGTATTGTCACGCATTGGACCACGATATAGAAGAATGTCTGACATTACTAATAAAGATCCAGGAAAAGAGGAGCTAGAACAACCAGAATGTTCAGTGGATTTTTGCCGAAGCAAGAGATGAAGGACGAAACATCAATATAGTTAATCAAAAAGGAGCTAAAACATGGGATGATGTTGTTCGACAAGAGCTAGCACAAAATCAATGGGTGAAAAATAACACTGAACCAAGAAAGTAGTTCGACGTGCAGAAGGAAAAACAAATATTTAAGCAAGCCCGACAAGAATTCCAGAAGGAAGATATTGCAAAGAATTCAACTGTGCAACAAGGTAAGGAAGCACTATAATACGAAATGCCTTCGTTATTGGATCATACCAGGGAAATACATTCTATGGGACAAGTAAGTACAATCAAAGGCTTTTTGCAATCATGTGTAAAGGTATTAAGTGATCCACCATCTATGAAAATATTGCAAAATATACTAGAAAAATGTAGCATCGAGATGGAAGGAAAACTAAAACCAAAAATAGTCAATCACCTACACACAAGAAGAAGAACAAGTAGGGAGTTTGGACTGAATGCCAACATTGGAGATTTCAATATGGGAGACATCATATTGGATCTAGGATCTGAAGTTAATGTATTACCAAAGAAGACATGGAAATTCATGGGAGAGCCCACATTAGGCTATTCACCTATTCAATTGAAACTGGAAAATCAACACAAAGTACTACCAATAGGTAAACTCAAAGGAGTGACAATAAACATAGATGGAGTGTGCACTAAAGAAAATTTTGAAGTTATTGAAATAGTGGATGCCACAACACCTTACCCAGCGTTGCTTGGTCTGGATTGGGCATTTGAAAACCAGGCCATAATCAACTTAAAGACCAGTAAAATGAGATTTGAGTCAGGAGAATACAGGTTCATCGTGCCATTAGAGTCGTAGGAAGGGGAGAGGTTTGTATAACCTACTTGCCTAGACTTAGAGGAAATCATCCAGTTGTACAGAACAACTATGCGCGATGAGGATTACGTGAACCCAAATACATATGGGATACTCAATTGGTGGAACATTACTTCATGTGAAATAGACTCATACATTGGTTTAGAGAACTGGCAACAAAGGCTACAGGAAGTATCCACGAGAAGATGTGCAAGAATAGACCGCACAGTAAGATGGGTACACATAGAAATTAGGGAACCACCCAGTTTCCATGGGATAAATGATTTGGAAACATTCTTGACACAGTGTTAGAGAATCAAAAATTGTTAACACTTGACCTAGCACTTAAGGCCACACCTACAAGATGGTGGGGAACACACAAAGAAACAATCATAGATTGGTACCAATGTAAGCGGTTATTGCACATACGGTTCGGCGCAGAATAGAAAAATAACAAGCAGAAGAAGTATGATGGAAAAGGGGCACTAGCGGAACACTTGGAGGAGTGTAGAATGCTATGGAAAATGACACCCCCAGAGGAATGGCCTCATCATTTTATACACACTCTAGAGGGCATACCAGCAAACTGGTATACAGACTAGGAATTACACAAAGGAACTATGACATGGACGACATTGCAATAAAATTTCACAGTCACTTTCTCATTCGAGAATGAGAACCCAAACATAGATGTCACTCTTAAAAATATAAGAGGAGTGATATTCATCAAAGAGACAGAAATAGAACTTATCACAAAAGAACAACAGCGAAACAAACAGACAGTCAAGGCACTATTTTCATGTTACCATGTACAAGAGGAAGCACCAGATGAAGACGATCTGTGCGATATTTAGATTGAAGAAGCAGAAGGAGAAAGAGATGTGGAAGGACCACCCATAGAATCAGAAGTCATTTCTTCTCCGATCAAAGTAAAGAAAGTCAACATTGGGAAAGTCGAGAATCCCAAAATGGCCAGCATTGGAGATTACCGGGATGAGCAAACAGTGAAAAGAATAACATATTTATTGCACGAATACAACGACTTGTTTCCCACAACATTTATACAGATGAAGGGTATAGCCAGAGAGTTAGGATAAATGAATATACTACTTAGACCTGAAGTGAGATCGATCAGACATTGATCATATAGATTGAACCCAATATATAAGCAGAAAGTCAAATCTGGGATTGACAGGATGCTCAAAGCTGGCATCATAGAACCGGTTGAAGAATCTGAATGGATAAGCCCAATGGTAGTACAGGACAAGAAACAAGGAGGGATAAGAATATGTGTCAACTTGAGGAAGTTGAACGATGCATGCCTACACGACCCATTCCTTACACCGTTCACGGACAAAGTGTTATAAAACGTAGGTGGGCACGCAGCTTACTCATTCACTGATGAATTCTCAGGCTACCATCAGATCAAGATAGCACAATAAGACAAATACAAGACCACATTTGCGACAGAGTGGGGATCCTACCTGTACACAGTCATGTCATTTGGACTAAAAAATGCACCAGCAATATTTTCTAGAGTAGTCATCACAACATTTAAGGAATTCATCCACCAATTTCTTGAGGTATACCTAGACAATTAGATAGTCTATAGTTTGTTAAAATACCAGGTATAAGTCTTATGCCTAATGTTAGAAAGATGTAGACAGTGCCAGATATCACTAAACATAAAGAAATGCATATTCAGAACACCATTTGGGATACTATTAGGCCATATAATACGAAAACAAGGTTTATTAGTAGATCCTGCAAAGATTGCAGTAATTATTAACTTACCACCACCAAAAACAGTCCATCAGCTAAGAGGGACGTTGGGACACACAGGAAAATATAGGAAATTTATCAAAGGGTACGCGCATATTACTTCCTCAATGGAAAATTTGTTAAGAAAGGACACAAAATTTCAGTGGAACGACGAGTGCCAACACGGTCTGGACACCCTGAAGGAAAATATGGTCAATGCACCGATATTAGTATTTCCAAACTGGGAGAATACATTCCATGTGCATGTAGCTGCATTATCCATAGCACTTGGAGATATCTTGGCCCAACCATGAATGGGATACTTGGATCACCCGATAGAATTTGCGAGCAGGAAGCTATCAGACTCAGAAAATAACTATAACATGACAGAAAGAGAAGGCCTAGCTATGGTCTATGCACTGCAAAATTTCAGACACTACTTATTGGGAAAACACTTTAAGATGTTCACAGATCACTCATCCCTAAAATACCTAGTCAACAAGCCAGTGTTGGGGGGGAGAATATGTCGATGGTTTCTCCTATTTCAAGAATTTGACTTTGAAGTAATCATCAAACAAGGAAAATTGAATTCAGGACCCGACCACCTATCAAGTTTCATAAATGGAGAAGAACCTACGAATTTAGAAGACAACTTTCCGGATTGCACAATTATTCTCAGTCCAGATCGTTGATGAATGCTTCGCAAATATCATTCAGTACTTGAGCACAGGTACTAAGCCACAAGAAGATAACACCACGTAGAAGAAAAACATGGTAGTATGCGTTGTCGACTATCAACTGATTGCAGGACACCTATACAAAATGGCCGCAGATAGCATCTTGCGAAGGTATGTGTTAGAACACGAAATACCACACGTTTTAGCAGAATCCCATAAGGGAATAGTGGGAGGACATTACGTAGGTAAAGCTACTGCACAGAAGTTATTCCACGCAGGACTTTGGTGGCCAACGATTCACAGAGACTCAAAGGAGTACTTTCAAATATGTGATGTCTGTCAAAGAGTAGGCAAACCCAATAGAAGGGACGAGATGCCATTACGACCACAAGTAACACTCCAGACATTCTATAAGTGGGAAATAGACTTTGTGGGACCAATCAAACCACTAGCAAAAACAACAGGAGCAAGGTACATTATCACTGTGACGGAATGCCTAACAAGATGGGTGGAAGTTGCACCAGTGAAGGATTGCAGCACAAAATCAATAGCGCATTTTTTATTTGAGCAAGTAATCACTAGATTTGGGTGCCCAAGCGTTTTGATGAGCGACCAAGGCACACACTTCATAAATAACACCATCAGCGCTATGACTGAAGAGTTTGAAGTCCATCATAACTTTGATTCATCAGAAGAGCACACCATATCACCCACAGGAAAATGGCATAATAGAAGAATTTAACAAAGTCCTGGAAAACACGCTGACAAAAATTTGTAAGGTCAACATGGACGACTGGGACCTCAAAGTACCAGCAGTATTATGGGCCTACAGGACCATGTGAAAAATGTTGATAGGGAACACACCATTCAAACTAGTCTATGGCCAAGAAGCAGTGGTGCCATTAGAATTTTTAGTACCAATCTTGCATGTAGCAAAAATTACACAAATGACCGAACGAGGCACAGTATAGGAGAGACTGAATCAGTTAATGACCATGGAGGAAGATTAGATCTTAGTATCATTCCACCAACAAGTTCAGAAATCAAGGGACAAAGATTTGCATGATAGACACATAAAGAAGAAAAATTTCAAGGAATGAGACCTAGTACTGATGTATGACAGCAAATCGTTTCAGCATCCAGGCACTACTACATATTGAAAAATTTGCGACGACCACTTGCGACGAAAGTACTCTTTCGTCGTAACATGCAAGAGAAAAAGTTTTTTTTTCTAAATCTACCCCGTGTTTGTTGCAATTTCAACGCCTATAGTTGACTGAACTGTAATGGTCAATGTTCATCTCATAAGCGATGACCTTAGATTGGTCGTCGCATAAGCGACGATAGTTGACCATAATAATTTAGTCAAACTTTACCATTGAAAATGA
>SNQJ01S0115715.1:0-26459 GCA_010110895.2 Picea sitchensis | reverse complement strand
TGTACAGGAGAAACAGGCTCTTGCATGACTTCATCAGTGGCAGGAGCATAGGTGGACACTTTATCATCTTGTTCAGGTTCTTGCTCCTCATCCATGTCTTCATTCTGCTGGTTGAAAACTTGTTCCCCTCTCTCTTGCATATTTTCAACAAAGTTTTCATGGGAGACTATTTTTATCAAGCTGAGAATGTCCATGGAATTTGTCCTAGTCAAGGAGAGATTCTTTTCAATTCGAATGGCCATGTTGTGAGCATCTGCAAGTGTCTTTGGATTCTTTTTACTTACAAGGAAACTCAAATGTCCCTGAAGTCCATTAGTATAGAGGTAGACAAGGTATTTCTCTTCAGGTTGATGGCTTTGTGGAATCTGGTAAAGAAATTTCTCAAACCTAAACCCAAAAGCTTTGACAATATCAGACTCTGTTTGTCTTATGCCTTCAAGCTCTTTCAGCAATGATTGTATGTGTTCTATCTTCATGGTCCATTTCGCAAGGAAAATTTCTTCAAAACGATCCATAGAATTGATGCTGGCAGCTGGAAGGTTATCATACCATCTTCTGGCCTCTCCATGCAGGGAGGCAGAAAAAAGTTTCATCGCCACGTCCTCAGCCTCGTCATCGATAGGGAAGTATTCAAAGAATTTCCAAAATCTTCTCATGTGAGATTCGAAACATTCTCCATTTATTCCAGCAAATCGAGGGAGGAAATCCTCATAATGAGGAGGTATTTTCCAGGGATATCCAGGGATTTCACTCATATCTAAAGGTCTATAGCTTCTTGGGTCCCATTGTGAAGTCATTGTTGGCTTCGTCATCAGTGGAGTCGCCAGATAGTTTTCTTGAAACTACCAAATAATAGGGGGAAAAAAGGTAGTGGAGTCTCCAGGTAAGCTTACAAGAAAGGCTTCTAAAGCAAGGCTTACCAAAGGTATGCCGTTGAGGAAAATAGACTCAATATTACCCGGCAACGACGCCAAAATGTTATCGCACAGTTTGTAGGAAAGGTTTAAGTAGCTTGGATTCAAGGCTCAAACTGGCGTAATAGGAGCTTCCCCACCCACTGTCACCTCAATGGGGAGCTCTTTCTATTCAGGGTGGCTAATCCCTAGGGAGACGTCCCTGGTAATCTGGGTGTCTGAAAGGTCTAAAAGTCCAAAGGGTCAAGATAAGGGTTTCCTTTCAACAGATTACTGCCAAGAGAGATAGTCAAGGAGAATATCTTCCATTGAATGGCACTTGTTTGCGAGACAAGGCAAATAAAACTAAAAGAATGTTGCAGTGGTTAGTACTTCAGATATTAATGACTATCTTTGATACATATGAGCAATAATACATGTAATTATTGACGAAGTCAATGATTGGAAAACAAAGATAAAGTCTTATAACACTTCTTCAATAAATACAAGTGATACTATGCATTCAATGTATAAAATCAGTCCTTATCATTTCTCAATGCAATAAATCTGCTCATACATAAATAATGTTGCTACGTCACTATGCAGATTAAAGGTGACGTCATCCCTAACTCTATACTAGTTTTTGGAAGGCAAAAAGTGAACGTTTTGCACACTAAACCAAAGAAAGTAATTTATACTTCAATGCCAACCAAGTCACAAAGTCTTACACTTAAACAAGGGTCAAAAGGAGGCTTGACGTCATCAAGATTGTTGCTGCTACAAGGGTGACGTCATCCCTAAATTAGGTTAGTTTGAGAGGCAAAGAAGTGGCCGTTTTACAAAATAGAACAATGAAAATGCTCAACACATCAATGTCAATTAAAGGATGACCTAGCAGAAATTTTTATACCAATCAAAAGTTCAATATAGGCATGACGTCATCTAGCTAGTTAGGGTTAGTAAAATTGTTAGGGTTAGTTAGGGTTTCAAATTGAGAGTTTGAAAGAGGTTGTTTCTAACACAAATATCTCAACATTTTGTTCTTAGACTAGTGCCTTAGGGTAAATGGAGTCAAGGAGTAAGGCTAATGGATTGGGAGAATCTAAATCTAAGGACGGGAGGGTTAGGCTTGATGGTGCTGCAATGGCAGGGCGACCAAGTCAAAACCCTAAGGGGAGGAGGCTCATTCCGGTGTAGCTAAAGCTAGGCCTCATGCTCCTCCCTCTTTCCTTAGAACTCTTTGGCAAAATGGCTAGCTTTAAAATATAAGTCTAGGGCTGAAAAGTGTTGCTTGGGGACAAAGGCACCAAAACCCTAGGTCCAAACCTAGGTGTCAAGCTAATTGGGCCCTGGGGACGTCCTCTTTCAACTTATATCCAAAACTAACTCCGAAAAAAAGAATGGCTAGACCTTAGCTATGTACAAATAAAACTTCTTTAATCAATGGCTAAACAAGTTTTATCATTGGGACCTTGAAGCCACGACCTACTTGTGTGTTGGCTCCTAGGGTTTTGATGATTAAGCATAATAATAACAATGTAACTATACATATAAGATATTTAATCAATTCATTCAATCCAAAGTTTTGATGAGAAAACACTTAGAAATTCATGAAAAAGCTTATCAGACCCTTGTTTGTAAGCCTTCCAATGACAAAACACCATATGCATGCCAAAATGATCCTCCTCAAGTGCAGCGCCTCACTCCAAGAGAAAATATCAAGACAAAAGATAAAAGGGACTGCACCCAGAGAGCAGTGATTGTGTTATGTTCAAATGGGGCTAAAACGTCCTCAATTTATATCATCCTCATGACCTTTAATTGACAAAAATAGGTCATTAAAAAGCAGTAGAAAACGGTGACTTAACATTATTCCATTATTTGTCATTAAATGCTAAAAATGTCGAAATAGAGCTAAAAAAGGGAGGCGTGGGCCCCTGCAGAGGAAGACACGTTAGCCCTTTTTGGGCATGATCAACATCCAAGGAGCAAAAGTTGGTCCTCGGGGCTCTGCAACTCACCGTGCCAAACAAGCCCTAGCAGCGCCACATGCTCAATCGTTCAGCCTGCCTGGGTGGCGTCCTGTCCATCAAAGGCCATCCCTCCATCTGCGAGGGGCTGATCCCCATAGGTCAAATCTCACAGACGTCCTGATGAGGTGTCCTTCTTCTTCTCTATCGCGGGCTCGTCATCACTCGATCCTTTGCCATCCCAACAACCATCTGATGGGCTCTTTAGCCCCATGGAGGTCGAGCCTACATCTCCCCATGTGCACCGATCCTACGGTACATCCGCCGCGGAGCATGGTCCTGCACATCAAAGACCTACGCCCTCCATGGGCTCCTCCGTCCCCAAGAATATCATAGCAATGTAAATCATATCTCATCATTAAAGTTATCAAATATATACATGAAATCCCTATCATATCATCTAAGAGCTCCAAGACATTACACGGATCTATTATACAAAGCTAAGGAAACGACAGGACAACCTATTAGGCTAATACCGGAAGAGATGGAGAGTTTCCTCAACGGATCATTCAAACCATGTGTAATGAGGTGATATGGGTTTAGAGATGTCCAGTCATAGTAAAATAAGACCAAAAAGTGTCGTCTATAGGTGCCTTCATAGGGAGGCCATTTGTGCAGATCATGGATGCATTTTCCAAGCCCTTTATTACTTGCTTATCTTTTACTACTGGAAGAGTCGATGGAGGACCTTTGCCTTGGCTTAGTGAAAGCGGAGCTGATAGCGTTACCACTAGTATCTTCCTTGTGAGACATGAGAAGGTGAAACCGTGATGGGACCCACTTTCCTTTGGCCATGCAACCAAAAGTCCCTTGCCTGGTTTGGTGGCCGGATGGTGTAATGTCATCTGCTAAATACCTATGAACACCGTGGGCATTTCGTGATGAGACCCTCCTATCCTTGGTTGGAGTCTTTATTTATTTTATCATTTTCTTAGGGTCCCTTAGTTTCTTGTCGAGAGTCTTTATTGCCTTCTCGGGGATCCCCACTGATGACATCTCTAGGTTTATTTCCTATGGCTTTTTATCTTTACGGTACTTTTACCCCTGGGCCTTTAGCCCCTTCTTCCCTAGAATAAGATGTACCTGAGAGGTCATCCTAATGGCGAAACTAGGGGAATGGGATGGATGAGCGGGGTATAAAGTGTAAAAGTGATAAGATTATTAAGGAGTGGACGATGGCTCGCAAACCCCTTTGGGTGGCTTAGCAAAACCCATGAATACCGGCTTGCTAAAGTTGCCCATCAATCACTAACAATGGTCAAAGTGGATTAGTGTAAGATCCCAGCGGTCATCAGAAATAGAAAAGGAACCTAATGCTACATAAGAAGGTTATAGCTGATCAAATACTGACACATACCATGATACCTCCCGGACCAATTACCTCATGGAGCAAAGGAGTCCTCTCCGATGCAAGCCCGGTCGGTAGTGATGGGCCACTCTGCCCAGCAAGGATAAGAGTGGTGAGAAGAAGAAGAAGACCCCTCCGGTGTCATGCTCCAAGTCAATCTGTCTCACGGTGCCTCCATGTCTAGGACCATGTGGGCCTCGAGACATGATCTCCTGAATTATCCGAATGCTCGGGGATATGCCGATTGCCTAAGATGGGCAAAGGGTCAACTATAGATGTTAGGGTGATTAAATTTACAGTAGATTACAAGTTATAAAATAATAGTTGAATCAAAAATTAAGTACAAGATTTACAAGTAAGAATGCTAAAATACATCAAAACAAGCTACTTGAATTTTGAATTGTTTTCATGTTTATGGGAATATAAAGAGATCAAGCATCATATAACATTTACAATATCGATATCAAGATCCTCATCACCAATACATCAAGATCATCAATACATCAATAAAGAAGATTTAGCACAAGTATTAGAGATGAAAGACAACCACTCTTAATTGTTAAACCCACGAAAGTTTAGAGACTTAAGTCCAAGGTTGAGTTATTAAACTTTTCTTAGGATTATTAAGTTTTATTAAGCTTTCACCAAAGCCTCCTAACCAGCACATGGAAATAACTGTTTGATGCTCAATAAGTGTTGCAACCCTAACTTCATAGGTCAGCAGAAGATTGGTTCTTGCAGTACACATCTGTGCTTGTGATGAGACCGTCCTAGGCCTACACCTTACGTTATGGCAAGTCCTGTTTAGATGGTGAAGATGGTGGTCTAAGGTACACCTAAATAGTCTATTAAGTTATTATATGAATTAGGTAAAATTTTAGGAGTGTTTTAAGAGTTTATGACACTTTTAAAATGTGAATTAGTGACTTGACCGAAACTCACTTCAGCCCAACCAAAGTGTGTTGATTAAGATTATGAAATGAAAGGAATTAACACATATATGCTGTGTGAGAGCAAGTCACTTAGATCCACAATTAGATAGCTTGCAAAGAAAAGAAAGAAGCTACAAGGGCAGAACAACATGCCAACAAGATGGAAAGAGAAACACACTTATCTTATGATTAAGAGTATTAAGATATGAGCATTAAGTGTGAGAAAGAAAAAAGAAATTTAAGTGCTTCCCTACTTATCAACTTATCAATGAAATGACTTAGAGCATATGGAAATGGCATTAAAGAGATCTATGCAATAAAGAAGAACACCATCCACTTATTGAAGAAACTAAACATTAAGGATTATAGATCTGAGCATGGAACATAAAGATAAACTCTTGTAGTGAACTAAGCATGCACAAGATCTAGTTAAGTTGATTATGAGGCTGTTATCCCAGATTTTTTAGGGATAGCTTAGGAGATCATGTCTCGAGGGGCCAGGATACAGACATGATCTGGGAAATAGGATTGACCTGGGCATGGCCTGGAGGGCCCATCTCTTCTTCTTCATCAGGACTTGCACATGTGACAACAACATCATCCATCACTTTCGGCTTGGACTTGCATCGGAAGACTCTTGCTCTATGAGTAAATTGGTCGGTATCATGGTTGTGTCATGTTTGATCATTATAACTTCGGATATATGCATCAGTTCGCCCACATTTTGGCGGTACTTGGATCTTACACTAACCCACTTGATATGGTTGGAGGGTGCTGAGGGTGCCTTCTTAAGATTGTATCATAGGTTGGTTAGCCACCGGAAGTTTGAAGAGTCATAGATCAGCTCCCATCATTTTATCCTTTTACATCTTACCTCCCATTCATATCCCATTCTCTGATCGGACAGCCAGGTGACTATTTATGGGGTTACACCTTATCTAGTGGTAAGAAGGGCCCAGAATCACCTCACCCGAGGGGATCCTTGAGAAGGAAATAAAAAGCCTCTAAATAAGAAACAAGAGGACCCTAAGAAAATATACAAAAACAAGACCTAGCCAAGAGGATGGGGGTCTCATCATGAAACCTTATTACATTATGATCTATAAATTACCTAGCGATATGACATTGCCATTATCTAGTTACCGCACCAGGGCAGTGACCTTTGGTTGCATAATGAGGAAAGGTCTCATCACAGTGACCTTATCATCGTGAAAGTACTAAGTGGGTAACCTTTGCCGACTCACAGTCTACGCCCAGTAGGTGTCCTCTAGTTAAATGAAATAAAAGAAAGAAAAACAATAAAGAAAAGAATAAAGGTGATGAGGGCTTGGAAAGAATTGCATCCATGACAATTACAACTAAGCCTCCTACAAAGGCACCACGGATAATATCACCCCTGCCTTTCACTATGTCACGGACATCCTTAACCCACACCACCTCGTATTACATGGCTTGGATGATATCCTTTGGGAACTTTCCTTTCTTATGGATGCCTACTAGTCCAATAGGTACTTGTCTTTTTTGACCTTGTATGTAGTCATTGTAATGTCTTTGAGCTATTAGATGATATGCTAGGGTTTTATGCATGCATTTGATAAAATAATGATGAAATATGATTGACATTGCTATGATCACGAGGACTAATGAGCCCATGGAGGCGAAGTTTTTGATAATGTCTTGAGAACCATGCCGTGGGACAAGTACCAAGTGGACGGTACACATGGGAGATGATTGGATTCAGAACCTCCATGGGTGAAGAGCCATCGAGGATGGTTCTTTGGGACACCTCATTAGAGGCGAAGGAGACGAGGGACAATGATTGGTCGAGGCCTTGCAGGAAGGAGAAGAAGAAGGACATTTTTTCATCCGGGGCCTTGGGTGAGCCCAACCCTAGGGGGTTATTGCTGCCAGTGGAGCGTGTCCCTGGTGACCCAAGGCGATCATCCAAAGATCCCTAGAGCGTCCTCCAGCCATGACTTTACGAGCTGATTTGTACGTGTGGCAGAGGTTGGAGGCCTAGAGAGGGCCAATGTTTGTCTTTTAGTGCTGAGATTTGCCCTAAAGGGCCAACTTTGACGTCTCCTCAAAAGAGGGCTGAACACGTCACTTTCTTGCTCATTTAGTGTTTCTATTTAGCAGTTTAATGTAAAAAGCAGTATGACTTTTAGTTATCAACCTTGTAATTTTGTTTTAATGCCCTAATTTAATTAAAGGTCATTGGATGAAATATAAATTGAGATGTTTTTCCCTCATTTAACATAACACAATTCACTCACATTTGTGGGGTCTGATTTTTGTGCCCTACTAGGGTATTTCATTTTATAAGTGAGGGGCACTTGCTATTGGAAGGATATTTTGGCATTTTATGGCATTTCTCTCCCAAGGGAAGGTTTACAACTAGGGTTTGCTTATGCTTTTCTTCATGACATGTAAAAGTAAATTTTCTTGCAAAACTTCTTAAATGAATGGTTGTGAGTGTAATTTCTTGCATTTTATATAATGTGTTGATTTAAAACCCTAGGTAACAAAAGCTTTCGTGTAGGTCATTGTTACATGTCCCTTAGAGAGAAAGATTTCCAGCCATTGAAGAAAAGGGATTGAGCCTAGCCCATTACACTTGTCTTGCTTCTTCCTTTTGAGCTAACGCTGAGACTATGGAGTTGAAAGAAGGTGGCGTCCTAGGTAAGGTACCTACACTAGGGTTTTCATCTTCTAGGTTTAGCTTGTCTTTACAGCCTTTCTCCCTTGATTTATCTTTTAGGCTAGCCGTTTTGCCAAGTTGATTTAGAGAAGGAGGAAAAAGAACGAGGCCTTGCTTAAGCAGCACGGGAGTGAGCCTCTTTCCCTTAGGGTTTTTGATTCTAGGGACCTGCCTTTGTAGCACCATAGAACCCTGCAGCTAGTCTGAGTAGAAATGTCATCCTTTGAGACCTTGTGCCTTATCTTGGCTCCATATGCCTAAAAGGCAGTTTGATCTCGGCGTTGAAGCTTTAGTGTACAAACTACTTTCAAAACTTTAATTTTGAAACCCTAAATAACATTGCTAACCTAATTAAGGATGACGTCATAGTTGAATATTTCATCTTTGGCAGCAAAATTATAATATAAGCAATTAAATGATGATTTGAAGCATTTATTGGATGAAGTGATGATTGGACATATTGTTAGCTCAATCATCTTGGTAGATATTGATGAATTGATGATCTTTCACAACTAATTGACATAACGTTGACTTCATTCTATATCTGTTGCTTTACAATTGCTTATTGAATAATATCGAATAGTTATTGAAATACTAACCCTTTGAGTTATAGTTTGCAAATATATATATTGTGTTGTTGTTGTCTTGTTCTGGCAGGTGTTTTCAATAGAGACATACACTTCATTTATTGGGTGATTAGCCGGACCTTCTGATCATGGTGGTAACCTGTGAGGAAGAAACTCTAAACTTGACCTTGTATCTTCTACCTCTTCAAACCCCGGATTCACAGGGGACGTCTCCCCTAGACTAACCTCCCTAAACAAAAAGAACCTCCCCCATCGAGGTGACATTTGGTGGGGAAAGGTTCACTATTTACTGTTGTCCTCTATCCTTTAGCACAACCTAAACTACAAAGTACATGCGATAACAAAGATATCAGAGCAAGCTAGAGAATTATTAAGTGTTAGATCTGGATCTAGAATATTTAGAGCATTAACCAATTAGATATTCAACTACAAATTAAACCCTGTAACCCAACCTTTGGGTATTCCTCTCCCAAGTGGTAGGCAATTAATTAACTTGTAGAAAAATTTAGAGAGAAAGGCAAACAAAACCAATAAAGGAAACAGAGAGAGGCAAACAGACCAAGGAAGCAAACAAACAGAGCCCTAACCCCGTCCTGGGTTTGGGAGATATCCTTTATCTCACAAACCACCACGTCCTAGCTCAAAAAGGCTTAAAAATCGGAAAAGGCAAGATCTAAACTAGATCTAATCTACCCAAGAGCTCACACGTGGGAGGGGGCGTGCCTCCTTTTCCCACCACTATGAGCAGCTACTAAACAAGAAAAAAGAGAGAAGAAATGACAAAAAATACTTAGAAAATGAAGAAGGAAGGTTGAGAAATAGCTTCCTATCCCTTTGAGAGTCTTTGAGTGTTGTGTGGATGCTTTTGGTGGCAAAGCCCTTCTCAATCAGATCTGAAAACTGCAAAACCAACAAGCTATGCTTCTTTGGAAATGTACACACAACAATACCAATGAAGAAACTTTGCTTTTTAGGGCAAAATTTTTCTTAAATTTTGGAAAAATTTATATTATGATGAGCATATATATTATGCTAAAATTTGAAATGTGGTTATAAAGAAATATAAGGAGGAATGAACAATAGAGAAGAAGCTTGCTTGGAGTGTGAGAATCTCAAAGGGGGACTCTTCCAAAAGGCACCCTAATGAAATTCCTGAGAGATTCTTTGGAAAGCTAACACAATGGCATGTATACAATGGATAATATGGAGGGTTAAACTAATAAAAAATTGGAAATTGCACACCCTATCTAGCTAATACATATATAGTCTACAGACTACTCTTTGCAAGGAATACTACTCAAATGAAATACTTTACTAAAGATCCATTCATGCAACCGTCATATCAAATTGAGAGAACCATTTACCTCATGTGTTTGCAAGAACCAAAATACTTATAGCTCCTCCCAAAATCCTCAAGCTTCTTTTATTAGTGCATCAAGAAATGGGATCTTGGAGAATGCCTCCGAAACCCTAAGAGGAGAAAAATGAAAATGGATGGAATAGAGAGAGAGAGGAGTGGAAAATCAAGTAGCATAGCACTAGCTCAAGATATGGTGAAAAGGAGGTAGGAAAGAGTGGGGGGAGGGTTCACTTTATGATTGGAGAGGCAAGCTCACCCCTCTTGGATCTATGCCAAGTCTCCAACACCAAGCAAAAGAAGAGGAGATCCTAGGCTAAGGCACCATCTAGGGTTTAGGAAGTGGATCTAGGGTGTAGATCGGTGTGTGCCAGGAAGTGTTGGGATCACAAAATCAGTGGGAGGCTATGGGATTTGTGCTAGGAGAGTGGAAAGGGGTTTTAAATATTTTAGAATTTTCTAGAAGAAGGGAGGGCGTAACCTCCTTAGAGGGCTTTACCACATGGGGGGAAGGCAAAGAATGGAGGTGTTGGGATGAGGGGAAAGGTGTGGGATCACCTTAGGATGAGACATGGGGGTTAAAGGAAGGGAAGCACAGAGAGAGGGGGCTCCACGTGGAGTCCTGATGACCAATCTCAGGAAGCGATCAATCCCCACAGAGGCGTAGCTTTTGAGTGTGGTGAGAGGGTAAGGGTGTTTAAAGGGTTTAAACAAAGATTGATTAAGGTTAGGTTATGCTTAGGGGGACTCTCTCTAACCTTTATCCATCATTTTACATCCTTCCAACTCATTATTACAATTTTACATTTTGCTATGTTTGTACTTTAGCAATTAAAGTACTATTTTAAGTGGCCGACACTCTAGGGTGGAACAAGCCCATAGCAAAAAGGGATTATCCAAGCTTGTGAAAACTTAGTCCATGGATGTAGGGGTACTATTCCATTTCTTTTGAGCACAAATACATATCAAGAAGTCCAGGACCTAGTTTTACAATTGTGCTCAAAATATTAGTGGAGTAAATAATTAAACCTCAAAACTTGTGAAATTTAATTAAAAATTAATTAATTAAAAAAACTATACTAGACTTCGTGAGTTAAACTTTCTAAGATATGCTTGCATGGTCATTACAATGTTCCTATAATAGTTACCAAAAGATGAAAGCCAGGCGTGGATTTCACCACTTGGGAGGAATTATTGCAAGTGGCTGAGGGAAAAACTCAGGGAGATCAATGAATGTTGAAAAGCCCAATTGATAACACGAGGATAAAAAAACCCTACGGTGAGAAAGGAACTCTCCTAGTGGAACTGCAGTCCCAATTAGCTGACCTAACTATGACCATGAGGACCTATTACATTATTAACCCATTAGGGTTGCAAAATTCCGATTACAAAAGAAATCTTTGGGGGCCAAACAATGTACAGCCAAGTTAAGTCTTAGAACAAATTTGCATCGATGATGCATCTCTTCATGGCACATGGAGTTGACCACCCTCGTTGGAGAAGCGGTCAACACATATCAAACCTTTAGGTTGTTGATATATACTTCTTGCTCAACTTCACGTTAAGAAAAGTAGTCTTAGCGTCCATTTGATGAAGTTTCCAACCAAAAGTCTTTGCAGAGAGAGAGAATAATCACGATTGAGGGTATGCACATGGCTGGAGCAAAAATCTAATACGTGAGTCAATTCCTTCTTTAAAGAGAAGAAACCACGAGCCATGAGGTAATCACCTTGTATTTCTCACTGCTGCCATCTGTTGCATGCTTTATCTTATAAAGCCATTTTTGAAGTTATTCTTGATTTGCCATGAGGTCTAGTAACTATGTTCCATACATCATTCTTTAGAATAGAATCATATTCTTCATTCATAGCACATCTTTCCACACTTGATGTTTGGAAGCTTCAAGCCCCGTGGGAAGGTTTTGAATCAATCATAGTATTTAAATTAGCTATGGGACCGGAGTACTTATCTGGTTTTGCTTTCTCTGAAGGTTCCCTTAGGAGATGAATGCTTTTATGCTTCTTTCAATATTTCAGACACATTTGGTTTCCTTTTAGTAGGAGTTATCTCCATTGGAAACTCAATAATATCCCTTGAGGGATCCAATGGAAGTTCTGAGGTTTCCTCCCTCTTCTCATCTGGAATAGGAGAATCTGAAGAATCAAGTGGTGGAGCTTCACGCTCCCTTTGGATATATAGGATTCTTTGGCTTGTGAAAAGATGCTTCTTCATGAAAATCCGCGTCTCGCTTACTTCAATGAACTTTTGACATGGGACACAAATTTTGTAAGCCTTTGAGGTTTCTTTGTATCTAAAGTTATTTTCTTTCTGGAAGACTCTAGCTTAGTCCTCTTCTCTTTTGGAATGTGAACAAAATTTGGTACTAAAGATTCTCAAATGATCAATGAGGCTTAATTCAGTGAAAACTTCTTAGGAGTTTTTGGCTTCAAAAACTTGTGTCTATTTAGAATGTAAAACTGCAGTCTTGTGACCTCATTTAAGAGATAAAGGTAAGTTTGGTCATACATCATGGCCTGGCTACTTCACAGATAGTTATATTCTTTCTTTCAACAACCCATTATCTTTGGGGTTTATCTGACCTATTAGCTCCTCTTAATTCGGAAGCCCGGCCCGAGTTCGTCGTATTTGAAGTAGTCAAATTCTTTACCATTGTCATTTCTGAAAACCCGGATGTGTCTGCTGTTTGATTTTCAACAAGATTATTGAAATCTTGAAATCTGCTAAAAGATTCATCTTTAGTCTTTAAAGAAATATATATCGGGTTTCGAGAACAATCGTTAGTAGCCTCTATGTCTTCAACTAGAGGTCAACTCCATATATGAAGATATGCATCAGCAGTTCTGAAACGTATAGAACTAATTTGTGGTTCTATAGGGTTTTTGTTTCATTTTACCACAGTTTATAAAGCGGGATTATACACTACTACTTGTAGGTTTGTAATGTAATGGGTCTACATGGTGTTAATATTATGGTAGTCGCGGGAGGTATTTACCTTCACGTGTAAGCTTGTGAGAATAAAGGCCATACAGAGAAACAAGAGAAACCCTAATGGATTGACTAATAACCCTAGAAGTCTTGTCGGCTCGAGAGATAATTTATATTAGGTTATTAGCCACCAAGAGAAGAAGTGTTGAAATAATAATAATATCTTTGACAGGACACATATCTAGAGAGAGATTTGGCTAACAAATCTGGCGAGAACCGGTGTGCTCATCTGAGCTAGATTTCATTTGACACATCTCCAGAGTGCGAGAGAACAATGATGCGCATTGAATTCCAGTTTAATCTTACACATGTGGATGAGAACAGAGTCGCATTCTGCAATGACAGTTCGATGTTAGCGGACTATCTCTTGGCTAGGGTTTGGACTATTTGATCAACTATTGTTGGTCGCTATCCTTGGAGGAAGATCGTTACACCTTGTTTGGCTATCTAGCCTAGGGTTTGCTTCGAGTAATTCAGTCAAAGGTTAAAGGTGCTGAAGGTAACCGACCTATGGTTAGGTGACGAGGATATCGTCAATGAGCCATCAGCACACAATCTTCTATATTCTAATGTTATGGGCACATTATCCCGATGTCGAGGGGACTAGGAGATCATGTCTCGAGGCCCACATGGTCCTAGACATGGAGTCACAGAAGCCGAGGTGACTGAGCATGGTCTGGAAGGACCCATCTTCTCCTGGCCGGACTTGTCTGTCGGCTGATACCCGGCCTCCATCACTTTCGGCTTGGGCTTGCATCAGAGGGCTCTTGCTCCATGAGGTAGCCGTGGTCAGTATCATGGTATGTGTCATATTTGATCATTATAACCTTCTTATGTATGCATTAGATCTCTTTCATTTCGGATAAGTACCTTGGATCTTACACTAAATCCCACTTGACCATTGTTGGGGTAATTGATGGGTAAGCTTAGCAAGTTGGTATTCATGAGTTTTGAATTTAGCCACCAAGGGGGGGTTTTGTAGAACCATCGTCCGCTCCCTCATATTATCATTTTGTCACCAAACCCGGCTCATCCATCCCATTCCCTAAATGCGGCCGTGGGAGGACCATCCGGTACATCTTGTCTTGTGGGAAGAAGGGGCTAAGGCCAGGGGTAAGCGGTAGTAAGGAGAATAAAGCCATAGGAAAATGAAAACCCTAGAGATGCCATGCGAGGGGGATCCCCAGAAGGCAATAAAAAAGCCTCTCATAAGAAGCTGAGGACCCCTAAGAAATGATAAATAAATAAATGCAAAGACCTAACCAAAGAGGATGGGAGGTCTCATCCACGAGCAGAGCCCATTATGTTCATAGGTATTTAGCAGTATGACATTGCCATCATCACGTCACCAAACGAGCTGATGACTGGTTGCATGGCGAAAGGAAGGGTCTCATCCGCAGGCGGCTATCATTCTAGAATGCTTTAAATTAGATGCTTATTTGTCGACTCAGCCACCAAGCCAAAGCTGATGTCCTCTTAAATCAAGGCTTGTAGTAAAAATGCAAATAAAAAGAAAGATAAAGGCAATAAGGGTTTGGAAAAATTGCATCCATGGCCAGATATTTCGCCTCCTACAAGAGCACCTGAGCGACACGAGGCCTAGATGCATTTATGCCCTAGACATCCCTAAAAACCATCACATAGCTATACATGGTTTTGAATAACCCTTTAGGGAAACTTTCCATTTCTTGTGGTATTAGCCCAATAGGTTGCCCTTTTGGTTTCCTTGGCTTTGTATAGTGAGTCTGTGTAGAGGTCTTTGAGCTCTTAGAAGATTTGTTAGGGATGTTATGCGCATATGTTTGATAATTTTAATGATGAGATGTGATTTACATTGCTATGATATCATGGAGTGATAGGCAGCTGGAGGCGTATTGCTGATGTCTTGAGACCATGCGGCGGGCCAGTACGAGGATGGAATTGCACATGGGAGATGATTAGTTGGGACCTCCACGAGTGAAGAGCCCATCGAGATGGGCGACAGGATGGCGGCGGAGACGAGTTGTGGCAGTCTTACCACAGAGAGAAGAAGGGCCGCCCTCCTTCAGGCGTTTTGGCATAGATCTAGCCCATGAGAATCGGCCCCCTGGTTAGGGCGTTGACTTTGATGGTCGGGGGCGCCACCAGAGGCTGACTTGGGCAGCTTTGGAGCATGTGGCGGCGTCTTTGGGCTTCTTTGTACGTGTGAGGTTCTGAGAGGCCCGAGGGAGAACAGCGTTTTGCTGATGGATCATGATTATGCCCAAGGGGGCCAACGTCTCCCTTTGGGGGCCTGACGTCGCATTATTAGCTCATATTTTGGCATATTAGCATGTAAAGTGACAAATGATTAAAAAAAACTGTAATGTTAGCCTTATGGCTGTTTTATTGGCCTATTTTATAAATTAAAGGTCATTGGAATCATATATAAATGGGGGCGTTTCTCTCATTTGACAATAACATAACTTGCTCTCATTGGAGAGTGACATTTCTAGTCTTTTTGTTCTTGGTTTATTCTTCTCTTGGGTGAGCAACCTCTTGGAAGGCTATTATGTGGCAAGTGGTGCTATTGTTCATTGGAAGGTTTACAACTAGGCTTTTATTTTAGCATAGCCATGATCTTGTAAGTGTTTTTCATCAAAACACTTCTTGAATGAATGGTTGCTGAGGATTTAACATTTGCATTCATTGTTATCTTGTTGTTATTAAGCAATCCTTGAAACCTAGGGCCAACACACGAGTAGGTCGTGACTTTATGTCCCCATGAACAAAGCTTTAAGCCATTTGATTTGAGGAGGTTTAGCTAGCCATAAGCTACACTAGCCATCTCATTTCTTGTGTTAGTTTAAGCACAAATTGAAGAAAGAAGTGATCTAGGCCTAATTTAGTTTACTAGGGTTTTACTTCTAGGGTTTTTGAAAGCCTTGTATTGAGCAGCCTTTTCACCCCTAGATTTGTGTTCCTAAGCCGTTTTGCCAAGTAAGTCTTAGAGAGAGAAAAGGAAGCTCTAGGCCTAGCTTTAGCTACACTGAGTAAGCCTTTCCTTCTTAGGGTTTAGGGTTTGTGGCCTTGCCATATCAACACCATAAAACCCTAGCTCTCTTATCTTTAAGTTTGAGCCTCTCCTAAACCATTAGTCTCATCTCCATTGACTCCATTATTTAAGGCACTAGTCGAGAAACTCTTGCTTGAGCTTGTTATGCAGCAAATTCTTTCAAACTACTTACAATTTGAAACCCTATTCTTAGCGTCTAACCCTAGCTGTTTGAATAACCTAAGCTGATAACGTTTGGGCTAAATTGAAATTTGCTTGGATGAGTCTTGACTTTGTTATCTCTTCATAGCCGTGGATTTATTTTACCTTTTAAATTTTGGTTAGATTTGTCAAAGCGTCCATCCTTGGCTAGCCTAACCTATGCTAACAACAAAGTTTATATAAAATTTGATCATACCCTTTAAATCTTTGATTATACTTGCAAGCGTTGTGACATTTGGCTGACTCCTTTGATGGAGCAGTGAGTAAATAGTTTGCATCTATGAGCTAATTTGACCAAAACGTTTTTGCTCTTTGTCTCTTTTGATCTATTGATTAAGGCCGACGTCATACATTGCAGCAACAACAATACTAAGGTGGCAAACTTCAACATTATATATGAGCTAGTTTGAAGTACTTATTGCATTAATACATGATATAAGGGATATTTATTGCATTGACCTTTACTACAAGGACTTAATTGTGAGCGTTGGATGCTTATATCTTTCTTGCTCTTATTGAAGAAGTGGTATTAGTCATTGGTCTTTATTTTAGCAATCATTGACTTCATCAATAATTGCAATTGATCATTTACTCATATATATATATTTGAAGATAGTCTTGAATGCTTATGAAGTACTAACCCATTAGGCACATGTACTCTAGCTTTGTTGTCTTGTTTTGCAAACAGGTGCCCAAATCCAGGAGTGGAAGAACTTCTCTTGACTATCTCATACTTGAAACATGTCTGTGTGGAAGAGAACCTATTCTTGATCCATTATCATGGCCTTCTTAGAAACCTAGATTAAACACTTCAAAGGGCAGTCTCCCTTGGACTAGCCTCTAATGAAAGAGCCCCCATCGAAGTGGCAGGTGGGTGGGGAAGCTCTGTCGCCAGTTTCTACCATGACTCAAGCTCTTTTAAGCCTTTCCTACAAGCGGAGTCACGTCATGAGGCCCCACCTCATCATTCAGTCCTAATGACAGAGGAAACATAGCTAGCTAGAGATATTGAGCTCGGTAATTGCAGCTGAGTTTACTAGAGAAAGCGACTTCAAGACAACAGCTAGAGGTTACTAGCGAGGGCGATTCACGAGAAACCCTAATCCTCGTTGAGGCACCTTAAGTGAAGAGATTGACCCAATCTGGGGACATATCAGTCTGAACCCTAGCCTAACGCATCTTCTGATACTCTCAGTAAGCCAAGATGACAAGTTTGAGTTTACAGTCCAAATCTAAGGTTTGACCAAGTCAAGCAACCATGACTAACTCTATGATGCGAGAACAAGTTAAGATGGAGCCTCTAACTTGAGCATGGAAGACAAGTTGACCTCCATCCTTGCCAAGAATAAAGTGTTGGATATTGTGAAAGGAAAGATTGTGAAGCCGAGTTTGAAGAAGGAGAAAGAGAAGGCAGAGCGTTGCAACTATGGAGTAGTTCAAAGATGTTGACATCATGCCATGAGTATCATAAAATTATGGATTCCATAGCGACCACTTGATACCTACATCTCCCATCTTATTTCCTTCGAAGAAGATGTCTGATGCCCTAACAAATCTCTTCTCATTAGAGAGAAACATTGGACAAGTTATGATCCCAAAGGAATAGGCTGCATTGAAGCATGAAGATGAATGATAGCGACAACATAACATCATGCGCCAGGATCTCAGTTAGAGATCAACTACAAGCTATTAGAGAGATCACTTGGAGAAGGTGGTGAACATAGACACTCAATGGTCTTCCCAAGACATGGGATGCATTTGCCGCCAAGCATGAACACAAGGAAGGAGTACCCGACATTTGAAGACTTTGGACTTGATGTGCTCAAAAAGAATCAAGGATAAATGCAAGAAACCCCAAAGTCACGATGATCAAGCCTTCACGGCCAGATTCAGAACTTAGGAATAAAGGAAGTTTGGCTCCAGGAGGAAGCCAAATCAAGAAGACATTTTGAAGTACAATGCTTCAATTGTCGAAAGTATGGTTACTATAAGAATCATTGTCCCGAACTAAAGAAAAGGAAGGGCTAGAAGCATCAGTTGTCGAAGAAAGGAACCTACAAAGAGACTAAGCGGGGATGGAAGAGACTTCTTCTTCCTAAAAGGTAACAACCTCTTCTTATTTCTTGTACATATCTTATATCTATAATGTGTTCCAAGAAGAACTATACTATGGAAGAACAAACAAAGATGAAATAATTATCATTAGATAATACACATGAAAGGATGAAATACAAATCATGTGGAAGCTATTAAGCTGAGATCAATCATGAAGAGACTTAGAAGAAGCAAACAATCAAGATGAAATTGGAAAAGGACTTATGAAGCTTTGTAGAAGACAACAAGACGGAAACAAGAGAGCCAATTATATATATTCCAGAAGACAATAAAGATCTGAGATGAAGCGTGGACTTTGATGAGCCGGAGATGGAAGCGATTATATGCACTTATACATGAAGCAAGGATTAGGAGGAGCTAATCCTATGATTCTACGTGAAGATGATGAAATATATATCCATGTTAGCGATATAAGAGGCAGTGTAGTATTCGATTCAACCCATGAGGAAAGACTTCCTCGAGAAAGGTCTTAAAGTATTCTTGGTTGTTCATCTAGATCCGTGATCCTATGATGAAAGGAAGAAGTGGAAACTCGGGGCATGGAATCTATAAGAAACTCCACTTGGACCCAAAAGAGCTAAGAAAAACATGAAAAAAGAACATAAGGACTCCAAGAAAGAAAGAAGCAGTGTAGCGATCATTGTATCAGAATCACAAGATTACCAACCTAAAATGAACTCACTAAAAGAAATCAGCAGAAGAATATAAGTCGTGATGAATAACAGTGTATGGATGACTTATGAATGAAAACGTGCGAGACCTAGAACTAGAGGTTCTCGGATAAGATGAAGAAGACTATGATGATTACTTGCTCCGATAAACTAGACTTATCTCTACATGAGTCATTATATCTCCATAACATCCATGAGTTGGAGTTCTACATCAGATGTAACACAAGATATTCTCCAGAGAAATTAAATTAAAAGTGTATGAAGAGCAATCTCTAGACTTTGAGGCATGCAGAAAGAGACTCCATTATCTTGAGATAAGAAGGAATAACGGTGAAGAACACCGATTACGCAGCTGGCATTGGTGAAGATTTCTATAACATCAAGATGACTACTCATTAGTCCGGATCTCATGATGACAAAAGAAGTGCCACATAGATATGTTCGGTTCCAACTATGATATACTCTATTGTTGAGATCTACATGAAGCCTTCCAGTGTTTCGGACTAAAGTACATTTGAAATCCAAGTATTACATTATCCATGATAAAGTCGAGAAAGGAGAAAATGATTCTCCAATACCTACCTCCACAGATGAGTAGATGCATGAACATTTGATAAGCTTCTATCCAAGATGAAAGAGTTTGCGTACTCAAGCTAAAGCTCGTGGAAACAACTTCTTTCTTATTGAAAAAGGAAGAAATGACTCTCAGAGTTAGGAGAACACTAAAAACATTATTAGAAGACATTCATTCTTTAAGAATTGAAAAATAGTCCATTTTGGACGGATAACTCTGTTAGGAAAGTGGATTGAGACTTCGATGGATAATCACTTTCCATTGTAGTTAACATGGGATGTAGAATACGATTCGTGCTATCATAGACAATGACTTCCCATTGTAGTTAACATGGGAGTGGTCTAGGTAGTCTTTCTTTTGAGGGTTACTCAGAAAGGCCCAGCCCACCTGTAGGTTCTTGATTTCTCATTGGTTAACATGAGAGAATGGTGGATTTTGGAGGTTGTCTGGGGTATCTTTTTCCTCTTGGTTCTGGAAGATGAATTCAGGACGATCATTCCTTAGGGTTATACATTCTCTCAGTACACTTTGATTAGTGTAGGAGAATGGCCTAGGAACAGGGAATAGTCCGAGCTCAACAATCGAGGTGAGACATTCCTTAGGGTTTATACATTCTCCTCTAGGAGTGCACTTTGATTGAATGTAGGAGGAATGGCTCAAGGTGGGGAATGGTCCGGACTCAACATTCCTTGGGGTTATACACATTCTCTCCAGAGTGCGCTTTGATTAGTGTAGGAAGAATGGCCCGAGGGTGGGAATGGTCCATGTTGAGAAGACATGACAATTATTCTTCCTTGTTTGAGAAGAATAGTCGAGATATTTCGATGATACTCAGTGAATATTCTTTCATATCTCACAAGCATGAGTGAAAGGTGGCCTAAAATGATTAGGTTTATATCATAACATTGTTTGTGTGTAGTTTGGTATCATATGATTGTTATGAATATTTTATGTCTCTAGACAGTAGATGTAAGCTACTATGGTGGATATGTTCCAGCGATGCGTGGCGAGATATTCTTCAGAGCTCCGCCGGGCGTGAGTGAAATATTGGTCCAGATGATTCAATTTATATCATAGCTTATTGTTTCCTATACCAAAGTTGCTGTCGGATAACATTGTATAAGAAGAAATTTTATGTGGCCAGTAGATGAGAACCCTACTTTGTGGTGGATATGTTCCACTGTTACATAACTTCTACGTTCGATCCAAGGAAATCTGTGTGTTACTTAGTGTGGTAGTGCTTACTTACTCGGTTATAGTTATGTACTACTATGGATAAGGCCTCGTTGTTCTATCTTCATTCTAATTGCCTACGAAGACTATCAACGGTTTAGTGGAGATAATGATCATCCAGGGGGCAAGGAATGATGAGCAAGAGATTTTCGGGCGGAAAAGCGGTTCAAGAGCATTTACTCTTCTAGATTATAAGAATGGCTCTTGTATCATTCTATGGTGTGAAGTGGCTTATCCGGCATCATGTCTAATTACTCCCGGATAGTATCGTTTCAAGAGATGGTGAGGCTGATGGTGATGGTGATGCTCATGATCCTAGTCATGAGATAGTCTAAGCAACTATATTGATACTCTAGGAGTAAATGGTATGTTTTGTGCTCAGACCATTACACGTAATGCCTCCCTAGCTAGGAGAGTGTTAATATTATGGTAGGCTGGCAGGGTATTTACCTCCGTTAACTGACGAATAGAAGACTCGAGGAAAGCAAGAAAACACTAATAGTTGGCTAATAACCTAGAGAGAGTCTTGTCGTCCAAAGAAGATAATTTATATTAGTTATTAGCCTCCAAGAGAAAGAAGTCGACCCGATAATAATAATATCTTGAACATACACATATCTAGAAGGAGAAGTCGGCCCAGACAGTTAAGAAAGAGTAGTATAAATACATGGTGCTAGTTCTCATTTGCAGCGTCTTAGATTTGCAGTTTTCCCAGTTGGTGCACGCTGCAGGTGTAGCTAGTGTGCAGTTTTGGAGGAGGTTTGCAGGTGCAGCTGCAACAACACCTAGTTTTCAGTGTTGGCTTGGACTATCTCTTAGCTAGGATTTTGTATGATGTCCCATCCCCAAGATTAGGCCAGTGAGGGTGACTTAGTAGTCTATATGTTCCCGTAGACTATAGTGAGCCTGTGAGGAGCAGATGGAGAAATAAGGAGGAATTGGGCTCGATAAATTGGCCTAATTACTTAGGAAAATCATAGCCTAAAGTCAGCGAAAATAGAAACCAAAACGAAAGGGTGATAAGGGGGTGACTTAATGGGCAAATATTTCACTTAGGAGAAAAGAGTTAAGTGGTATCAGCAATTAGGTCGAGGAAAGGGTATATAGAGAGGAATTTGACCTAATTCCTCATTATACATGATTATGATTTGATGTTGAAACTTCCGAGAGGAGGAGGAGAGCGACCTTGTTGTTTTGTGGATTTGGAGGAAACCACCACTGTAATCGAGTTTTAGTGTTGGGGCTACACCTAGCCTATATCGGAGATACCATCGAGTATTTCATCGTACATTTAGGAGCATTGATGAGAATGACTTAGCCAAGGAGGCGCATGCTATTGGAGATTCCACGAGATGCGATTAGGCCGTGGTCCGTTCTGAGAATCCATTCAGAGCCAGTGGAGAAACTAGCGGCCTTCCATTGAGTACAGTTTCCTTGTGATTCCGGCGGTGGGAGATCTTGCGGAAGCGACCCATCTGAGTTGTTTAGAGCATGCATTCAGACCAATTGGCTTTGCATCACGGGGAGTTCCCCATGGTCAGCCCAAATCCTTCCAACCCATTTGACTCCGGGGCCAGGCTTGATCGTTTTGAGCTACATAGCGTGTTAAATGATGCAGAATCCTTTGAAACATTGATTGCCCAGGAGAGAAGCATAAACCCCGAGGTTTGAGATCTAGTGCCGTGAAGGTCAGTTGAATTAAAGTCGGACATTATTTCAGTCGTGACGAAGCATTGATTGGAAGCGATTTTGAGGACATTACGGCCGGTGGAGTTTTGAGATGAGTTTTCCGGTGATAAGTCCACTTAGAGCTCGCCAGGGTGTCGTTTATTTTGGTCCATTCTATCGCGTGCATGCAGTGGTCTACTTTGCCTTCTTGCGGACAATTATTTCTTTGCTGTTGATTGTATTGATCTGGAATCCATGCGTCGGTAGCGTAGATTATATTTTGGTAGGCGATTTGTATTCCCCATGCAGCATTATTATTCATAATATTGAGTTGTTGACCTTATATGCTATTGCATCCGTCGTTTATGATTATAAGACCTTTGTTATGCTACATGCAACTTTCGTCGCCTACGTACAACCATAATAAGCGACATGCAAACACCACTATTAAAGATCATCTACGTAAACCCTAAAGCATCCGAAACTGATGTCGGTTGCATGTTAGAAGCGATAAGATGCGTAGCAAATATCGATCATCAGTTAAGGGATATTTCGATGTTATCAGAGCTTTAGTCCTGCCGACACATACAAAGACAATAGGTGAAGCGAGAAAAGAGAACAGGATGGCGCACGTGTGAGCATGAGGGTGTGAATGTCACGTCACCTCTGATCAGTGAAAGGGGAGAAGGGACATACCTAACTTCCCGCCTTTCCCTCCCGATTCAGAGGAAGAGGAAGAGCGCAGAAGCCGACGGCGAAGCGGTGGCCTTGAAGCGAAGAAGAAGGCTTAGTGGCAATTATGACTAGAGAAGCGATAAAGACTGGCGAGATCGGGCATGTAAGTTTTCATGCGAGGTGATGATGACATCTTGTAGTCGGCGTACCATGTCGATCCTTGGCCAGTAGCGAATGGTAGCGATGATGGACATTAGGGCACCAGGCCCACATCGACATAGGAACTCGAGAAGCGGTAGACACCCGATCACCCACTACGCGCCACACCTGCGAGTAGGATCCCGCCCATTATTTCCGGTTTCGAGAAGCGGCCCATTAGCACCACGGATACCGATAGCCGAGACGAAATACACATATGTGGAGGATAGCGATATCCCGGAGGAAGAGTATCTTTGACCATGGGTAAAGTGACTTCGAGAGGACATGACCTAGTCAGTAGTGTGGACTCTGAGACTCAGAACCATCCGAAGACCCTGAGAGGGAGGCCGGCAACTGCTCGGCGGGGCATAACCTTGACTTCATCGCAAAGTTGGTAAACTCACCATACCATCTTTTGTGGATCATCCAGATCTGCTTGCAGGCTTGATACGAAGCGGACACTTACTACAAAGCTAAACCCGATTGAGGCCATCCGTTTCGCTACCTTACCTTTGGAGCGTTAGGCTCGTGAGTGGTGGTATCATGGATTAGTGACGGCTGGAGTCACGATCACATCACTTCCTAAAGAGAGTTCACCGAGAGACTCATGGGCCAGATTTGTGAGGAGGATCGAGAGGGTCATTCCGGAGAGATTTAGCCCAGTTGAGACAATGACGCTACTGCGAGAAGGCATTGTGCGAGAGTTTGAAGGGTGGCGATTCTGATGGCGGACATGTCGAGGCCACGGTGGTCATGCTATTCACGAAGGGCTCTGAGAACCTTGAGAGGGCTGGTGATATCACCCTTGAGGATCTTGCGTCCAGGCGCACTAAGTTGGCGGATTGATGCAGAGAACTAAACCCTTTGTACCGCAAAAAGATAAGGATCAGAAGAACCCGCCAAAGGGAGTGGAAGGGCAAGCCCAGTTGGATGATGACACCAGATGAGAGTTGATAAGGAAGAAGAAACTTGCTTTTGTTGCAGAGATCCTTGGGTCCCGAGGCATAGATGCATGGGAAAGGGCGGAATCCACTATATTGAGTGGAATCTGGCGGTGAGGAGGAGAGATGAGGACATTTAGACATCTACAGACAGTGATTCAAATATTGAGACCACCCATGAGCCAGAAGCGTGACACGAAGAAGACACAGTCTGCAGAGCCGGACCAAGCGGAGGAGGCCAAACCTCTTAGAGAGGTGAAAGGGGGGGACCATAGAAACCCTTTTTGGAGTTCCTAGGTACAACACTCTGAGGCTTAAAGGCCTTGTCTGAGAGACGCGCATGGCGACTAGTTATTGGGTGGGGCCACCCACAACCTATGAAGCCGCATCATTGGTAGCGGAGAGGGTTACGCCTGAGGAAGGAGTTTGAGGGTTCAATGAGTGGCGGATGGATACGATGGCATGTTAGACATGGTCCACGACCTGAAGGTCAAGCAGCAGCTACACCTGGTGGCATTTTATGTAGTTGACCCTGCTCGGTCTGAATCATAGTATTGGCGTCTGGTAATTCGTATTCATTGGGGGTGGGTTTCAACTTCTCGGGCGTTGACCATGAGCTTGAGGACACAGTGGTCGAAGTTGTGTTGAGAGGTATGTCTATAGGGGTGCCTCGGGCAGTATCGGCAAAGGGGATGGAGCGGATTTTTTCGTCATGGTTATTTTTGATAGGTGTATTTTATGTAAAACTTAGGTCTCGGAAGGATTTTTTGATAGGTGTATTTGTACTCAAAAGAAAGGTAATGAGACCCCCTACACCGATGGACCAAGTTTCAACTCGGTGGGACCAAGTTTTGCTAGAGTTTTTGTCCATAGGAGTTTTAGGAAAAGGTGGTTTTAATTGCCCGATCCCGAGACATGGGAAAATGTAATTTTTAATAATAGACCGTCAAGTGAAGTAAATGATAATTAATGATGAGAGGGAACTCAACTAACTTATCCTACCCTTTACCCATTCATTTAATTAAATTTCAATTTAAGTGCCACATTAGATGGTATGTACCTCTCCCACGAATTAGTTGGAAACTCACTAATTAAATGCGTGGGCCCCTCTTCCTTTACCTCACGCCCCTCCTTCCCTTCACATCATCCTTTGGAGTGTGGCTACCACACTCCTCCCTCACCTTCGTCCCTCTCTCTCCCCTCCACGTGCTCCTCAGCGCCTCTTTTGCAAACTCAACTCTCTGCATTATACTTGGTAACTCACCTTTAAATACGTCGTGGGTCCTCTCCATTCACCCATACACTTCCTTACACGTTCCTTTCCTCACACTCCATCACCTTAAATCACGCTCTCCCCTTCGTACACCCTCCCATGTGATACTTTTAATTTGGAACTTTCATTTAAGTGGAACGTGGGACCCTTCCCCCACTCATACGATCTACCCATCCACCTCACTTTGGAGTGTGGACTCCACACTCCTCCCTCACTCACATCCCTCACATTAACCTCACGTACCTCCCTCACGTCCCCACTCCCACGTAATTTGGAAACTCATTTTATGAATGGGGCGTGGGTCCCATCTTTCCTCCCATACGTTCCTTTCCTCACACTCCATCACTTTAACTCACGCTCTCCCCTTGGAAACTTACGTCCCCCTTTAACAAGTGTGTCTCCCTTCCTACGTGGGTTTTGGAAACTCTCATAACTTAAAGCATGGGTCCCTTTATCCCCTCATGCGCCATCCTTTCCTCTTCCACTCACGTGCCTTTTGGGAGTGTGTCTCACACACTCTTTCCACACTCCAGATCATGCCATCCCATATCCCCACGTATTTCCTTCTTAGCTCACGCTTTATCCTTGGTCCTTTTTGGAATGTCTCACGTGGAGAAGGAAACTTCACATTTCAAAGCATGAATTTTCTCCTTTAAGACATGCGTGGGCCTCCTCTTAGCTCATACGTTTCCTCTTTTTCTTGCTTTCTCCTCATCCCATCACCTTCCTGCCATTTCCCCTCACCCTAAAAGCTTAGTTCCTCATTGGTTGCTTTAACCTTTTGAGTTGTCTTCACCTTTGGATCATTGACACTTGTCAAAGATCCAAGAGGGGTCTCCTTAGCTTCTCAAGCTATTTAAGAGACCTCTCACTCCCTCATTCTTCACCTTTCATTATTGCACTGTTATGCTACTAGTTTCTCACCATCCCATTCTCTCTATCTCTCTCATTATTGTCATATTTCTTCACTGGTTTTGTTCTTGAAGGGCTTGTGGCAATTAGTTGTCACAACCTCTTCCCAT
>SNQJ01S0115714.1:7771-24382 GCA_010110895.2 Picea sitchensis | reverse complement strand
GGGGGGGAGGGGGGCTGGGCAGAGGGCCCGTAGTGATAATAGTGGAGGCCATTCAATATAAGGTGGAATAGGTCCACTATAGTATTAAATAAGGCCCACTATTTTAGTTAGATATAATAAATGTAAGAGGACTTCTTATAAGGTTCCACTTCTAGAAGGTTCCTCATCTAGAATATTCATAGGTGGGTGGTAGCATTATATAAATGGGTTCAAGCAATGTAATGAGACAAGTTGAGAAGTGTTGTATTTGGAGTGTGTAGCTCAATAGGAGGATGCCCCCTCGAAGAGGCAAGTGAAAAAAAGAGAGGATCCCTTCCACAATAGGATTCATTGTATGGTGTTGCCCTACCTCAAGTGTTTTCTATAATAAAGTGTCATTTCTTCTATATTGTTCTATGAATCTTTGTGGTGTTTCTATATGCAAGTATTTGGTTCTTAACAGAAGCATTGGCAACGCCAAATATTTGAGTCATATATCGTGGCTCCATCTTAAGTGAACTTAATATCCATGAGATAATCTAAATCCCAACTTATGGAGCAAAATCCTCAACCATTTCCTAAAATACTTCATGATGGTTAAGCCTCCAACTCCTATATAATGAGTGCATTCTAAGGTAAAATGGAGTAGAAATTATTTCAGAGTGTCAAACCTTTGATCGTGTCATGGAAATAAATCCATTAAAGCATCATCATTATGATCTTGACATATTCAGGCAAGGACTGGACTAGAGATCTTGGAGGAGTTGTGGCAACATCAATGGTGGTTTTGTAAGTACTTCACCATGTTTTTCCATTAATTTATAACTTGGCATATTCCCTTCATGTTTTGTATCTCTTATTACATGCATGTCTATTGTTGTAAATTCATCATAGATAGATCTATTGTCACCTAACAATATAGTGTAAAAGAAGGAGATTTCTCTCATTTCTTTTAGATCTGTTCTTGCGCCTAGGAGCTTGGTCAACAAGGTCACAGGTTAGAGCAACGAGGACAACCATCATAAAAAGGTACATCACCCATCTCTTTCATCTTATTTTGATTTTTAATATAGATCTAAAGGGAAATTAGTTACCATCTGTTTTCCTTCTGTCTTGGATTGAAGGAAACCCGATCCAAGGGGTATTTCACCTATCCGCAAGGGGGATTCACCACAAAAATATTAGTCTATTAAAAAAAATATGGCACTAAAGAGATCGCCTTTTCTCTCCTTAAATCCCTTCCACAATGTCAAATATTGGTGGGAATGTCACTTGGAGAGACATAACGAAGATGATTCTATGGCATTCAGGATAGGACCCACTTGGGAGATCTTTGTTGATTCCCTAAAGGAGGAGTTATACCCTATTGGAAACTATGATGACTGGTACACGAGATTGATGACTTTGCATCAGGAAAGAGACAGATGGTGCCAGAGTACACTAACATCTTCCATACCTTACGCTCAAAGTTGGGTAGTAGAGAATCCGAGTGAAACTTGGTTTTGAAGTACCACAATGACATACACAGGTACATCCAAATAGATATGGATTTCTTGGATATCTCCTCACTGAGCATTGATTATCAATATGCTTTCAAAATCAAGAAAAAAATTAAGAAGTGAAATAAGTGGGAGTTTATATCTACAAATCCACAACAATAGAATCATGGAAAAGGTGGCCCTAAGTCGTAAAACAAAGGGATAGAGCAAGGAAGGCCAACCTCGAGACAACTAGTCCAATCCATATGAAAATAAGGGTAATGGGAATGTGAAAAAGGACACTGGAAAGTGGTGTGAGTTCCTGAAAATACCCTAGCACAACATTGATGAATGTCTCTCAAAACAATCATTGTTGTTTTAGATTAAAGAAAAAGAGTCATACCACGACTTAGAATTTGATTTAGAGTGGTATAAGGGAAAGTGGATCATCAATGCATAACCTAGTTCTACCATTGCAACCACGAAGATCCAATCCCTTCAAATATGAGGTATTGTGTGATGTTTCCCCACTTGAAGTTTGTGATGTTCTTTTAATACAACCTTATATGTGGAAATGCCATGTTGTTTATGAGTCCTGAACCCATACCGTCATTATCACTTTGGGAGTTCATCCCTACAGGTTACTTGAGAAAGTTTTGACTACTACAATTTCATTGATCTCGATAAAAAAATGCCTAAACTTAATCTCATAGACTGCAAATTTTGTTCTCTTCATGGTTTGATTAGAAGGTGGCTGAAAGATCATTGAGACCACCACAACTTCAACACAAGGTATCTCTACACAACAAAAACATGTGGACAAGCTTGTAGAGGAATACGACAACCTCTTCACTTCACCTGTAGGGGTGCATCTACACTTTCAGGTCAAACATCTCATTGATTTAATACCTGGTGCTCCCTTCCTAATGGTCCAATATACAAACGCTGCATTCTAAATAATATGGAAATAAAGCGTCAAATTCATGAGGTCATGTGAAAGGGTCACATTTGATCGATCTCCTCGCCTTGTGGGAGACCAATTGTGTTTGTGCAGAAGAAATATGGGACATGGTGGCTTTGTATTGATTATAGATCCCTGAATAAAATCATTATCAAGAATCAATAATTGATCTCCTAAATTGACAATCTTATTGATCAACTCAAGGGTGCCAAGTTCTTCAACAATATTTATCTGAAGTCAAGCTATCACCGAATTACGATAGAACCAACTAATGTATGGAATATAACCTTCAAATCTAAAGAAGGCCTCTTTGAATGGTTGGCCATGCCTTTTTAGCTTGACTAATGCTCCAACGATCTTCACGAGGATGATAGATGATATATTGTGGTCATTAACAAACTCTTTTGTGTTGGTCTATTTGTTGATGATTATAGTTGCGTGAGACATCCTCCAAGACATAGACTGAGTGAGTTGTCATGTGAGAGAGCCCATGAGTTGGGTGTGCCCATGAGATGGGTGTGTCGTTCCTCTCTGAGACAGAGATGGAACGTTGTGTGCCCCTATGTGGGGAAGATGCCCATGATATGGGTGTGTCGTTTCTCTCTGAGACGAAGATGGAATGTTGTGTGCCCCTATGTGGGGAAGATTCCCATGAGATGGTTGTGTCATTTGAGATGAAACGATGTGTACCCATGTGAGGGGTGAAGGAGCCCATGTGATGGGTTTAATGTTTTCCTCTTTGTAGGGAGTTGAGATGATATGGTACTCCAGATGATTCTCCTGTGAGACTCGATGAGATAGAGATATGTTGAGTAGGACGTCCCTATGGTTAAGCACAGGTGGACATGATCCTAGTGGCTGAGCACTAGTGAGTGTGTGTTTAGATGATTCTCCTGTGAGACTCAGTGAGATAGAGATTTGTTGAATTGGTCGTCCTTGTGGCTGAGCACAGGTGGATGTGCCCCTAGTGGCTGAGCACTAGTGGGTGTGTGAGAGCCCTTGCTATATTTTCTAAAAGTTAGATTTACCTACAACCCTAATTGTGATGTAAAGGGTATAGGTCATCCCCACCATAAAGTAAAATATAATTAATGTAAAAGACATTTAATATGGTAATTATTAATTATATTATGAGTTATTGAGGTCGGCCCTATTGTTCCAATGGACACATCATTTGATGTGATAAGTTTTGTATAAATAAAGGTGAATCCCCATTGAGGAAACACACTTATCTTTGCGTCATCTCATGATTTTAGAATTTGTGGTCTGAAATTATGAGAATTACAACACCCTCCTGTGTGCTAGGTTTGGTGATGGCTGGGGGATCTTCTCTTGAGAATATAACAATGGATTGGCTGGGTTTTCTTCCCTTGTTGAGAAGGGTTTCCCAGGATACTTCTTGTGTTCTTGTGCATGGTTATTCTTCTTGTTATCTTGGTTTAATGCAACTAGTTATGATTCAAGTAAATGATAAACAAAAAATTGAAATTAAATGCATGAGCCTAAACTAGGGAGAAATTCAACATGGTATAAGAGAAGACTTGAAGAAGACCATATGCACAGTAAAAGGCTGGTAGTCGTAGGAGGTTTTTTCGACTGCTAAGAAAGGGTCATACCTTTATTAATTTTGTGGTGAGGTTCTAATTTGGCCGCATGCCTTTCTTGAAGGATTACCACAACATGGAAAGGTCCCTCAAGGCAAGCCGTGGAGAGTGAGGTTGTTAGCACCTATGTTGCTGATGAAAAGGTTGAGGCCGAACCTCCCTTATTTCTATGGTAAATTTCTTAGAGTGGTCGTAGGTCTGGTAAGGCAGACCATAGCATGGGGAGACTTCTTTAGGGCTGTCGCAGACCTAAAACAACAAACTTAACAACAAATTTTGGGGAGACTTCTCTAGGGCTGTCGTAGACCTAAAACAATAGACTCATAACAATTGTAGAACTGAAGAATAAAAGGGTGAATTTATAACAGTATTCTATGGTAGTTTTCTAAAATATATGTCAGAAAGCTTACATCAAATATGAGGCTATAAAATCACTCTAAAGGCAAAATTTTGAAGTGCATTCAAACAACACTTTAAAGGCTGTTACAAATGAACAACAAATAGATCTAGAAGGCTCTACCTTCTGGAAAAATGACAATGATGTGATATCTCTTACACAACATTATGCAATAATCCATATTGGGTGCATCTTGCAAGTGGTGGTTCTTTGTAGGAAATTGTTGCATTCTCTTCAGTTGATCGAGAAAAGTTCAATCAAGGGCATCATTGATGACAAATCTTTTTGAAACTTCTTGTTAGCCTTACAAAGTCAACAACTTTTGTTGTATCAAGTAACCAGTTATTGATAAATACTAGTGAAGTGGCTAGTATTTTTCCTCGCTTGTTCAATATGAAGTTTGAAACTATCAATCATGATCCCATGGATGTGGAGAACAAACTAGATCATCAACTATCACTTTTATTGGAAACTTTCTTCCAGTTTGTTCACGATGTGGTTTTGGATGATACCATTTTTTAGAAAATCCACACATTTATTCTTGCTAATCTATTGGATGTCTTGGATGGAAGAATGTGGAGTGGTAGGTGGCCACAGGAATATACAACAACATAATTTGTCTTCTAGTCTATGGTAAACAAGCAAGGAATATCATTTCTCATCATGACATTGACAATCAAGCAAAATCTCCATTGGTGTACACTCTCAGGTATGCACTTGTATATGTTATTTGTATCATTGTCATGAGGGTACTTGTAGGAGGTAGGAACCCTTGTTACAATCATGGATCCAAAGGGATCTCAATGCATTCAGAGGAACAACACACTGGAAATGAAGACTCCAAGTTTGATTTAATTATCATGCCTCTAACCTACATTTCTAAGTTTGCTACATTACAAGTAGGTGTTGTAGCTATGACAACAATCCTTAAATTGTTTTGATTCTAGATATGTACTCATTATTCTCCTCTAGAAGATATTCTTGCCTTGTTTACTTTCATTTGTTTTCTTGTTCCAAGCAAGTTAACAACGAAGGAGTCAAAATCATTTGAGAAGGAGGAAGAACAAAATAATCATTGAAGCAACCAAAGCGATGATACATGATCAGAGTCTACCCATGAATCTGTGGGCAGAAGCATGCATACCAACATTATATGTTCAGAACAAGAGTCCTCACCAGATTTTGAAGAACATAACTCCCGAAGAAGCCTTCACTAGAGTGAAGCCTGAGATTGGACACTTTAGGATATTTGGGTGCCCAATATATTTTCATGTACCCAAAGAGAAAAGGTCCAACCTAGACCCTTCAGGGAGGAAGGGTACATTTGTGGGATACCATGAATTTTTGAAGGCATATCAGATCTACATCCCTGGTCAAAGACAAATTGAGGTAAGTAGAGATGTTATCTTTGAAGAAGAGATAGCCTTTCAAAGATCTAGAGAATCTTAGATGGATATTGACAGTGAGACAATACCTTCTCCCCCTTCAACAGTTCAGAGGGAGACAACCATTGATCCAGTTGATCCAGTTGCTCAAGTTGATATTCCCAGAGACATTACAGTAGGCCATAAAAGGCTTGCCTGGGCTCGACAAACTCTGCATGAGGCAAAGGGACATGCAAGCCCTCAAGGCACATCCCGAAAGAGAAAGAGACCAAAGAGATTTTCGAGCTACCTTTCAGCCATGAGCCACATCATTGATTCTGAGCCTTCTTGTCATGGAGAAGAGACAAGTGAGAAAGTATGGTAATATGCCATTACAAAAGAATATCAATCCATCTTGAAGAATGATGTATGGGATAAAATTATTAGACCATAAGGAAAGTCTATAGTGNAGTTGATGGAAGTGCCAAGAAATACAAAGCGAGATTTGTAGCCAGAGGATTCTCACAAGCAGAGGGAGTTGACTATGATGAGACATTTGCTCCAGTAGTCTGATACATTTCCATCCATACTATCATCCATAAGTTGGAAACTACATCAGATTTATGTAAAGACAACCTTTCTCAATGGTTAGATTAAGGAAGAAGTTTACATTGAGAAACCAGAGGGATTTGTGATACACGATGATAAATCTCATGTGTGCAGGTTGAAGAAAGCCTTGTATGGACTAAAGCAGGAACCTTATGCTTGGTACGAGAATATGGATGGATTCTTGATGAGTTCGGGCTTTAGCAAGAGTGTTGTTGATCCAAACCTATATTATTATATTGTTGGTGACAAGTGCTTGATCTTGGTCCTGTATGTGGATGATTTATTCCTTACCAGTTCAGAAAGACTTAGTGTTGAATGCAAGTGAGCATTGACTTCTGATTTCGAGATGAAGGATCTGGTTATGATGCAGTACTTTTTGGGACTAGAAGTATGGCAAATAACTACTGAGATTTTCTCGAGTCAAAGAACATATACAGTGGATATATTGAAGAAGTTTCGTATGACAGAATGCAAATCCATGCCTACACCGATGGTGATGGATTTGAAGAAAATGAATGATGCTTCTATTGATTCATGTGAGATTGATCCACATTTGTATCGACAACTGATTGGATCACTAATGTATTGGGTTAACACCGAACCCGATATATGCTATGCAGTGAATGTACTTAGTCATTTCACGAGTCATTTGAGATAGACTCACTGGATAGCAGCGAAGCATGTATTGAGATATCTACGAGGCATAGTTGGATATGGCCTGAGATATGCCTCCAATGTAGACTTGAGTTTGCAGGGATATGCTGATGTAGATTGGGTAGAGAGCACAGTGGACCAGAAGAACACATCTGATTGTTGTTTTACCTTGGGTTGTGCCATGGTTTCCTGGTGCATCATGAAACAGAGCTATGTGGCCTTGAGTACTGCAGAAGCAGAGTATATAGCATTGAGTGTGGCAGTCCATGAAGTAGTGTGGCTTCCAAGCTCCTAACAGGTTTATGTGATCATGAGATGGATCCTACCATTATTCATTGTGATAACCAGAGTTGTGTGAAGCTCTCTGAGAACCCTGTGTTTCACGATAGATTTAAACACATTGAGATAAAATATCATTATATCAGAGACATGGTGCATAGGAAAGAAGTACACGTGCAGTACCTTCCTACACATGAGCAGATTGCAGATATCTTCACCAAATCGCTTCCCAGGACGAATTTTGAGTACTTCCATGAGAGACTTGGCCCGGTGGAGAATGACTCCCTAGATGAGAGGGAGTGTTGATGATTACAGCTGCGTGAGACATCCTCTGGGACACAGTCTGAGTGAGTCATCCTGTGAGAGAGCCCATGAGTTGGGTGTGCCCATGAGATGGGTGTGTCCTTCCTCTCTGAGAGGGAGATGGAACGTTGTGTGCCCCTGTGTGGAGAATATTCCCATGAGATGGGTGTGTCGTTTCTCTCTGAGGTGGGGATGGAACGATGTGTGCCCCTGTGTGGGGAAGATGCCCATGAGATGGGTGTGTCATTTGAGATGAAACGATCTGTACCCCTGTGAGGGGTGAAGGAGCCCATGTGATGGGTTTACTGTTCTCCTATGTGTAGAGAGTTGAGACGATGTGGTACTCCAGATGATTCTCCTATGAGACTCAGTGAGATAGATATCTATTGAGTAGGACGTCCTTGTGGCTGAGCATAGGTGGATGTGATCCTAGTGGCTAAGAACTAGTGAGTGTGTGTCCAGATGATTCTCATGCGAGACTCAGTGAGATAGAGATCTGTTGAACTGGACGTCCTTGTGGCTGAACACAGGTGGATGTGCCCCTAGTGGTTGAGCACTAGTGGGTGTGTGAGATCCCTTGTTATATTGTCTAAGAGTTAGATTTACATGTAACCCTAATTGTGATGTAAAGGGTATAGGTTGGCCCCACTATAAAGTAAAAGATAATTAATGTAAAAGATAATTAGTATGGTAATTATTAATTATATTCTGAGTTATTGAGGTCAGCCCTATTTTTCCAATAGACACATCATTTGATGTGATAATTTTTGTATAAATAAAGGTGAATCCACATTGAGGAAACAACTTATCTTTGTGTCATCTCATGATTTTAGAATTTGTGGTATGAAATTATGAGAATTACAACACGCTCTTGTGTGTTAGGTTTGGTGATGGTTGGGGGATCTTCTCTTGAGGATTGGCTGGGTTTTCTTCCCTTGTTGAGAAGGGTTTCCCAAGATACTTCTTTTTTTCTTATTCATGGTTATTCTTCTTGTGATCTTGGTTTAATGCAACTAGTTATGGTTCAAGTAAATGCTAAACAAAAAATTGAAATTAAATGCATGAGCGTGAACTAGTGAGAAATTCAACACTATTTGGATGGAATCCTCATCTTCAACTAGACATGGGTAGAGCACTTACAGTACATTCAACATGTCATGAGCACCTTGCGGAAACATAAATTATACACCAACCTAGAGAAATGCTCATTCAGAATGTAGAGAATCCAATACTTAGGATACATCTTGGATGAACATGGGGTGCATGTGGACCTAGACAAGATCAAATTCATTTGTGATTGGCCATCCCTGATGACTCTGACAGAGATCTATAACTTCTTAGGCCTTGCCAACTTCTACTATAGGTTCATGTTGGGTTTCTCTCATATAGCCTAGACCTTAATTCAGGTGACCAAGGGGAGAGCTAAAGCCAAGTTTGCATGGTCTGAATCACAATAGAAAGCATTCCAGGATCTAGAACACCACCTCATTTCCACATCAATCCTCACATTTCCATATCTACAATAGTTATTTAAGGTTGAGACATATGTCTCTGAATATGCTATTGATGTTTTCCTCACTTAGCAGAGCATTCTGGTAACTTATTGTAGTGAAACATTGTCTAATGGTGTTTGCAAGTATCTCACCTATGACAATGAGATGTACTTCATTGTGCAGGCATGCAAATAGTGGAAGCAATACATTCTGGGAAAGGAAATGATCATCCACACTGATCACAAGCCTATGAAATTTATGTGGATACAAGGAAAGCTAGAGAATGACTACCATCAGAATTGGTCCACATACCTGCAACAATTCCACTTGGACATTAAGTACAAGAAGGGAAACACCAATCATGTTGTAGACTGCTTCATTTGTCCCTTGGTTGTGGCCCTCACCACGTTTCTTAACTCATGTTGGCACGAGACCTCTCGATGGCCACAATTATACAACAATGACTCTAACTTTGTTGCTACTTATTAAACCCCAAGTATCAAGAAACAAGTCCTAGAATTCCACCTCCAAGATGCACTTTGTGTTATATAGACCATCTTTGTGTTCCTTCAAGCGAGATTGGAAAGCTAATTTTGGAGGCACATTACAGTTAGGTGGCAGATAACTTTGGTGTGGATCGATTTTTTTTATGACTTTTCCAGTGAACCCTCAGAGGAGCAGCAATGAAATGGTATATAGAGCTGCCACGACATTCCTTTATCAACTTCAACTCTTTAGCTATGGTTTTTTTGACACATTTCCAGCTGCCAATTCGATATGAAACCAGTACAAATATTTTAACTTCGCTTAAGAAATCCACCTCCACTCACATATCTAATCATACTCATGAATGGAGGTGACGAAGAAGATTGATTAAAGTCGCGATTCTGGACCAACTCTTGGCAGATTGGTTTACCAAGTCACTTTTTCCACCCATCACTAAAGATGTCGCAATGGAAGGTGCTTTCACTGAGGAGCAAGTCATCATTCTTGCCCAATATTTGGACTTGGTATATTTCCAATCCGACACACTTTATGATTTGATCCCTCATGCTCCTCACTCGTCGAACAATCCATCAAGACTTGCTCCAGAATCACATGTCGATGGCATTTTGGGTTACGTTACCAAAACCAAAACTACTCCCTCTCCTCAAACCTCTGTGGTAAAGGTCCTATCCACTTCATTTCAACAATCTGGAGGCAAGAAGAAAAACAAGAGTAAATCTAAAAAATATTCTAATGAGTAGGAGAATAAAAAACCTCAAAGGATTGTTGAAAACAAAAGGAAAGCAAAGTTGACCTACATGATTTGTATGGAATACCACTACACAAAAGACTACCCTCATCATGAGGAAGTCACTAATTTTTTTAAGGGCACCTCCTGTTGAGATCAATTCCTGCTTCCCAAAGTTCCTTTCCATTTCTATTTTCCCAACTTCCTTATTCCATTTATTTTCCCTCTTCTATACCTACCCTTGTTCCCCTTTTTATTTTTTCCCTTCTTCTAACCCTTTATAGTTAACATACTTAGTCATATTTCAAAAATCGACGGGTTCATGGGTTGACGGTTATTCATTTTCATTCACGTTCCTATGTCATGAGTCCGACCGACCACCTTGTTATAGTATATACTTAACCATTTTTTGCAACTTCGCGGGTTCATGGATTCAAGCCTTCATCTTCCAAGTTACATGATCTCCACTTTGCACCCAAAGGTCTGTGATCTACATTATGACTGTTAGACTTGTCATGGGTACTGAGCCTCTAAGTATTTCATTTCTATTGCATACAAGTCTGACCGACCGCTTTGCAACACTTAGCTTATTTTTTATCATTCACAATGAGTTCACAGGTGCTCGGGTTCATGAAAAACTCCATATAAAATTGTTCTAGTTTGTTCCCGCCATCTTCGTGCTTTTCCCAATAGGCATTAAGTATGGTTTCATGCTAATAACTGATTGTGCAGGCTCTACAAATATTGTCATTAATATCGAAGGGCTCGAGGAAATTTCTCATTAAATTGCATTAAAAGCACTATTTTCCAAAGGTTATATTATTGTCATATCTCCAAAAAATTTCATTTCAAGTTATTGTCCAGCTGAAAGAATACTCTCTTCAACCTATGGTAGCAACAACTAGACATCAGTTCTGTGGTGATACTCTAAATATTGTTGGTTGTGAAGACCAAAACTTTCATTGGTCCAGAGCATATTCATATTACTCCTCTCCTCCTGCACAGAAAGACACAATCTAGGCATCTGGAATTGCTTGCGCAGGATGTGTTTTTGAGGTATTTTACTATAAAGAGCTTGTTGCATGGTGCATGGAGAAGTACATGCTGAGCCAGAGGATTATACAACTCCAAGGTCATTCTCCAGTCTCCCTTTCACCACAATTCTTTCGTAGGATGTTGAAGCTCCTAGAGCCGACCCTTACCTTCAAAGGAGAAGACTGCAGAGATTTCTTGAAAAGATATAACAATGGAATTGACCTCTTGCCTGAATATTTGGAGAATCATGTGTCTATTCCAGAAGACATAACCGGGATTCAGGTCGACTCTTTTAAAAACCCCTTTCGGAAAATCGCTTGGTTGATTACCAGGTTAACAGGTTAGGAAAGGACTGCTACCATTTCTCGCATGATTCTTTATATTTTATATTTTATAGTAAAAGAACAGGGCATTTTTTACTGATCCAAAATTCATAAACGAAATCGAATCATTGTGGAAGTGAAATTGATATGCCTATAATACCAAAATGATGAGTGTATCAATTTCCTCAATATGACCATGTGGACTATAGCTCGTTGACATTTAATGTATCCATTCCCTCAATATGACCATGTGGACTATAGCCCATTGACATTTAGTTTCCAAGTTGAATGACCGCCCCACCCTTCCATGACCATTAGGTGGTGAACCCTAGTTGAACCTTAAATGAGCACTCTCTCTCTCTCTCTCTCTCTCTCTCTCTCTTCATGTCAACCCTAGTTTAACCTTAAATGAGCATGCTCTCCCCCTTCATGTCAAGAGGTGGGTAACCTTTGGGTGTAAAATCCATGCAATCTTTGAACGAAAAGATAAAGATACATACATATACATATACTTGGTAGGGTACATCAAATCATCTCAAAAATTATTTTATTTTGGAAAAGTATTTTGAAGTGCAAGTGTTGTTGATAGATTTTGGGGCATAACAGTTTAGAAAAAACAATTTAAATTATTTTATTTTGGAAAAGTAGTTTGAAGTGCAAGTGTTATTGATATATTTTGGGGTGTAACCGTTTAGCAATTTTTTTTTTAAATGAACAAGAGCATTGACTTTAACACGTTTAAATTTTGAAATGAAAGTGTAAGTGGATTTAGCCTTTCATGCATTTCACTGTCATTGTTTATAACTTTAAAAATGTCATTGTTTATAACTTAAAAAAAGGTTAAGTGTGAGTTACCTGTACTTCACAGCTGTGTTGGAGACAAGATGTATTGTTTAACAAATTTAAATTTAAAAATGAAAGTAGTTGTGTTGGAGACAAGATGTATTGTTTAACAAATTTAAATTAAAAAAATGAAAGTGTAAGTGCATTTAGCCTTTCACGCATTTCACTGTCTCTGTTTATAACTTTAAAAAAAGTTAAGTGTAAGTTACATGTAGTTCACAGTTGTGTTGGAGACAAGATGTATTGTTTATGTGCAAAAAATGTAAATTGCAAACAACTTATTATTAACTTTAGACTTAATTTGGAATTGTTTAAATCACTTGATCATTGCTACAATATAAATTGTAAGCAAAGCAAATGTAAATAGTAAGCTCCATAATTCAAAGCGTACAATATAAATTGTAAGCAAAGCAAATTTAAATATCAAGATCCACAATTCAAAGAAAATATTTGTTGTATTTATTCTTTCAGAAATGATAATGTCAAAATTAATATCATATCATCTAGCCATTGCCTCCAATGTAGAATAAAAGAAAGAGTAAGCTACAAAAGTAAATCCTTGCCTTTTGTTTATTGTGCCCATTAATAAAAGAAGAATAACCAACAAAAGTAGCAAGGATTGTCTTTTGTTTATTGTGCCCAAAGTAGCAAGGATTGTATTTTGTTTATTGTACCCATTGTGAAATTTTAAAGTAGCCTATCTAGTGCTTTACATTGAGCTACAAAAGTCTAGAAAGGAATAACAACCATAAAGTTACATTGAGCTACAAAAGTCTAGAAATGATTAACAACCATTACGTTAACTACTCCAAACTAGGCCATTTTACTCTTTTATTAAGAGAATTTTGTGTGAAACTGATAGTTAAGATAAAACTTATATTAAAATGAGTCTAGAAAGGATGGACAACCATAGAGTTAAATACTCCAAAGTAGGTCATTTTGCTTTTTTATTAAGAGAATTGTGTGTGAAACTGATAGTTAGATAAAACTAACATTGAGCTTTTCCTTAGGAATGCATGCATAATAGTGATGGTCTAAAATATAAAGTCTAAAATAGAACTAGCTCCAATTAACTAATAGTGAACTAGTGAGTCAAAAATATAAATATTTCCAACATAGATGACCATGTTAAGGTTGTTTCTTAAATTGCCACAGGTTTTGAGGTACATGAGAGCAATTCTCATGTTCATAGGTTGTTGATAGCCCTATGTGGGTTATTGTTTGTACCACAAGCTTGATATTTCAAGATCGAGGATTTGATTATGTAGTCATTTATGATTGTGATTTTGATAGACCTTATCCACTTGTATTGGTCTTGTATGGATATGTCATTATATTTTCAGGATGTTTTGATTATCTCATGATGTGGCGTTAGATGATTTTGTCATGTGATGTTGACTTGAGGGATGTTGGAGTTTTGAATATTGTTGTTGATATAGGTTTATGTTCCTTCATATTCACAGGTGGTCAACATTATTGGAGATTCAAGATGTTATGATAGAATATTGTGTTGATGGACACAATGATACTTCTATAGCTAACATGATCTATATTCTAGCACAATGGGAGACTATAGTGAATAGAGACGTGATATTTGATGAGGATGTGAGATTTAGAGTTCATAGGATTCTCCTTTGGTGATTGAGGAGAAATCTCAATTTTTTTCTTCTAAATATTAATTTAGAGACTCGAGATGAATTAGATTCAAAGGGAAAAAAGGTGAGATAGGGTGTGGATAAGCCTTCACCTACTCCAACTTGTGGGAAGATGATATAGTTTACCCAAACATTACAAGAGGCACATGAGCATATAGGAGCACCCAAATCTTCAATGATGGAAATAATTCCTCCTAACAGATATGTTGGTCATGTTACATTAGTTTTGTCCATCCATGATCCTCCCAAATGTCTTGAGGAGGAGTGATGTGATGCCTTGATGGAGGAGTTTGATATTTGGTAGATAGTGGTTGATTTTTATAATGTAGAAGGTACATATTTGTAGGTGGTAGGTTTGGTGGAATTTTAGAGGGAGTCAAGAGGTTTTGGTTTGGTGGAGTATTAGCTTTCATGGTTACTCTAAATGTGTGTACACCATGTTTCGGGGTGCTTCATGAGATTTGGGGTATATGGTGTATGATTATCACCTAGATGGTTTGCGATGGATTTATACATGTAATACCCCTAGGCCGAACCCCAATTGCAAATGTATGTCTACTTTATAGGATGGTGAGCTAGGATATTCGGGCTAGAGTGCCATTGTATATATATTTTGAGGCCAGAGTGCATGTGTGATTATTAGGCCAGAGAGCCTAGATGCTAAAAGGCCAACGAGATTATCATTGTAATATGTAATCACACTCTGATTATTAATAAAATGCATCATTGTTGCATACCAATCAGACAAAAGAGTATCGGGGGATGTAACTCTACTAGAGGGAAAGGGGGATAAGAGTCTAGGAAGAGGGGCTTAAGTCAAGGGAAGATTATATTAATATTTTCTAAAGTCTAAATCATGTGATATTGATCCTAAGTTCCTAAAGGTAGGGAACATATCACCAAGTGGGGACAAAGCAGTTCCCAACACAGCATGTGTCAAGTTGGGAAGATGCACATATAAAGTGGGAACTTAGTGTATTTTCCATTATTCCCAATCATTCTCATCATTCTATCTACCATTCTTGCCATACTTACTCTCCCTGCTATCCATGATTTGTACATGTTCTTGGAGAGTTGTTGCATCAAATTGTACCCATTAATTTATGGTAGATCAGGTTGAATAAGCGGGTTGTCAGACCTGTGAGCATTTCTCTCTTGGTGAGAGAATTGTTGGGAATTATTTTCCATGTGTGCTAGCTAGTGGGTGTTGAAAATTCTTAGGGAAACCTTGTGTTCTAGGTGCTACAGGGCTCTAATAATTCATGTCTGGTCTGTTGTTGAAGCCCTGGAAGGGCAACGAGACAACCAAGGGAATGTTGAGCAGAGAAGGAGTACGCTTCCCGGGGTGGTGACTGTGGGGAATGAAAGGTTGTGAGATGAGAACTGTTGTTGTTGGGAATTGGCACCTTGGCCTAAGTTTTATTGTGCTGGTTAGAACTTAGTGTGGCTTAAGAAGCCTTCCCTTATGGAGTTTTAGCCTTAGCTCAAGGGTGACTTGCTGCTGAGATTTTATAAGCACCAGAGTCTATGGCTTGAAGGAATATCCGAGGTCTGCAGCCAGTCGGTGAATTACAAAGTACAAATGTCTTCTATGTGTTTGTTATAATTGTTGTATGTATATTTATGTTATATTTGTTATGGGTTTTTCTTGTCATAATTATGCATTTATGTATGTTGTTAGAAATGCATAATTTCGTTCATATGCAGAACATTTAATTAATAAATGGTATTAGAGAGGAGAATTGTTGTGTGGCATGGCCCAACTTAGGGTTGGGGATGCTACAATGTGGTATTAGGGCCACATGTTCAATATTGAGCATGCATGGGCCAAGTAATATAGTGTTGAAGATGAAATTGCATAAGTTACAATCTCAAGAGATGTATGTGACATCTTTGACAAAATTACTGCAGTGAAATTGGGGAAATTTCATGAGTAATCTGAGGGAATTTGAGGGAATCACATTCTGAACAAATTTGGGCCTATGGATGGATGCGTAATTGGGAGAAATTGGGCAAAAGCCCCAATTTCTGCAATTAAATTCATGGTGAATTTGACATGGAGTCGAATTTCAAGTGCAGAGGTCGTATTAACGCTTACAGGTCCAAAATTGGCCATAAAAAACTTAATTATAGAGCTTCAATGGCGGTCGAGGAAGGAATTGTGAAATTGAGCATTTTAAAATTTTTTGAATTTTGACAAAATGGAGAAAAATTGGATAGTTTTCTATATGATGATGTTGGCATGACGTGGAGGCAAAGTGTTGATGTGGCATAGGTGACATGTATTGCCACGGTGGAAATTGTTGGCATGTGGCAGGTGTGGGAGAGTGGAAATGACGTGGGACCATGGTGGCGGACGGGGTTCCACCAGATTCTTGGAACCATGATTTCGGGAGGGAG
>SNQJ01S0115713.1:35777-47248 GCA_010110895.2 Picea sitchensis | reverse complement strand
TAAGAAACTTATGATACTCTAATATTACATATGTAAAAATGGATTTATATATTGAATTCCGAAAGATTTGAAATTTTTATAAAATACAAAAATTTTGAATTAAAAAGTTAGACAGATTGAAATTTTTATAAAATACAAAACGTTTGGATTCCCTTATGTTATAGTTTGGGATGCCTGTCAGAGTATCCAATTGGGAGTAATAGTGAGCTCATGAATTTTTGAGGATTTGTATGGGGCCTAACTCACATTATTCATCATATATCATAGCTTGGCCCGACTCACTAAACTAAGGAATCTTGATAGCTTGGCTAATGACCATTACAGATTACCTAAAACGGAACCAATCTATGAATAGGTTGACTCATTATAGAAATACCAACATTAACAAAGTAATATAGATTTTCTATTCATGGAAAATATCTTGAATCTTAGTGTTGATTCTTAGTATAAATGTTTGCTAGCAAACACTTTGAACCTAATCAATCTATGAATAGGTTGACTCATTATAGAAATACCAACATTAACAAAGTAATATATATTTTCTATTCATGGAAAATATCTTGAATCTTAGTGTTGATTCTTAGTGTAAATGTTTGCTAGAAAACACTTTGAACCTAGTTTTATTTGATCAATTCATTCTTAAGGATTTTGTCACTTGTGATTACTTCTTTTTAATAATATTTTTTAAGACTCTTGTACACTACAAAATTGTGTTAAAAAATACGATGCACTCAAGAAATAATTGTTCCATATAGATTCTTGTTCTTGAACTACAATCATACAATATGACACTAGATTATTCTTTGTAAATACAATGCCATATTCACTCTTTGAAATTCAATTCCATCTTACTCATGGTTGTTTATCTTTGATAACAAAATGAATTCGACCTTTTTGCAAGATAGCTTTCAACTCTTTTCCTTTTCATTTAAAGAAATTTAAATGTGTACGGACATTCCTTCTATGTGGCTCTTGGTGTATCACCTATTGCAACATATTTTTTCACCTCATTAAAAATGAATTTATTTTCACCTGGATAAAATGAAATTTTGATCTTTTCAAAAATTTAGATTATTTTAATTTTTTGGGATGCTAAGTTACAATGGTTGTCATTTTGAATTCTATGAGTTCAAAATGAGTAGAGGTAGTAACAACATTGTAGTATGATTGTTATTGGGCTTCTCCACTTCCCCACAAATTTATCTTATCTATATCAATTATTAAATAAATTCTTTATATAGTTATTGAGCATAATTTTGAGAATTAACTCATCCTATAAATTTTTCTTAATAAATATTAATTATTTAATCGATTTTTAAGCTTGTTATTGAGTATAATTTTGAAATTTAGTTTATGTTCTTTTAGGTTGCACATTTATGCAAATGAAACTACTTCCCAATATAGAAGGAAAGATACATAAGTTGAATCTAAGTGTAAAGCGCATATATTCTATTGGTCCACCTTTATTATATTTTCATTCTTTCAATTGAGTCTTTTTGTTTATTTTTTAAATATTAGATATGTGCATTGATAGTTTTGTCTTTCTTTTTTAAATAATTTTGAAGTTATTTGAATTTACCAAATTGAAGGGGTCCATATTGAATTCAATAATATCTTTACATATTAATATTATGTAAATGAAAATCAAAGTTAGGAATGCCAATTCAATTTACAATGGGTTTATCCTAGGTATAACGTATAAGTTTATAAGGTACAAACTTGTGAGAAAATAAATTTTGGCTAGTTAAAAAGGGTTGTTGGTATGATTAGTGTTTTGATTTATTTTTTTGTATTTTCTTGAACACTTTATAGTGATGTAAATTTTCCTCTTAAATATGAAAATGAGGATAGGATCAATATCTAAGTTCATTAAGTGCAATATCTACTATTGATGTACATGAACTTCTTGCTAGATCGAAACTATCTAGGTTTGTGTAAATGGATATAGCGTGGATTTACAAGTAATAATGATTGTACATGCTTACACATTTAATAATAATCAATTAATGATTTTTTTTTCCCATATAATCTATTGTACTTCCTTATACACTCCTTTTTAAATTTCCACTATAAGGACTTCGAGGGAATGTTGTTTAGAATTGGAATATTAATATTTAGAGTTCGAAAGAACAAATTACAAATTTGGGATATACACTCTTCATTCTCATCCTTTATGGTTCTTCTAGTTGCACGTGTTATGAATACTTCCACACTACTTTTGCGCTTCCTGTTTGTGTAGGAAAATTTACTCTCGGATTTGAATTTGAGTGAAATTTTATTCTTGTAGTTATCCTAGAGACTTTTGTAAACATGATCTATTGATTCCTATTACATGTTCACATAATAGATGTGGTACATATGTCTTCCATGCAGACATAAGTCATATATGTGGTATATATTCACACTTGTGATAATTAGGAATTAATGGAACCATTCTTATTAGCATGATAATTAGGAAATTAATGGAACCATTTTTATTAGCATTCTCTTCATTTCTCCAAATTGTACATTCCTATGTATTTATTTCGAATTTGAATATAAAGACATCTAAGGAATATTTTATGGGATTTGAATATTAACATTAAAATTTTTAAAAAGAACAAATTACTAATTTTAAATGTAATTACAATATAGCCATAGTTATTGAATTACTTTAATTGTTTAGATAATTTTTCCAAAGTAATGGATTTCTTTGGGACACCTTTCTTGAGATGTTCATTCCTCATATCTCCTTCATCATTCTCATCCTTTATCTCACTTGTAATTGTGAATTCTATGAAGGCTTCAATTCTATATTTGGAATTTATTTTTATGTAGAACAACTTATTTTAGAGTTTGAATTTGCGTAAAATCTCATTATCTTACATATCCTAAAGGTGTATGTAGACACAATCTATTGATTTATAATTCTAATTAATTTGTATAAAATATAGAAAAACGTATATAACATTTTATAACTTCTATTTATTTTCCACTTATAATGACTATGACTATGGTGTAATAAATAATACAATTTTTTTCAACAAAAAGTCATAAAAAAAAGTACAATTTGTGAAATAAAAAAACTACCTTTAAATTTAAATAACAAAATGTGTATATGTTAAAAATTAACTACCTAATGAACCACTATAACATAGATGGTCACAGATAATCGTTGTCAATACTCATGCTTCAGGGTAAGATTGGGGAGAGAATGGGCGTTTACACATTCATCTGCAAGTCTTCAGGCGGCGATTGGAATGCAAAGCCGTATTCCGACGACTTGGAGGGTTCGGCCACCTCTACCCTCGATTTGCAGCGGCAGCTCATGACTGTGGCGCTTAGATCTGAAGGATCCGGCTCCGTTTCTTCCTCTTTCTCATACGTTTCTCCTTCCTCGGCCGTTTTCCAGACAGCCGCGCCAGATCCCAAGAGATCGTTGAGCGACGGCGAGAGGGTTATGTGAATGAAACAAAACCCTAACGGGGAGAAGGAAGAGGCGATCTTTAGCAGGGCCGAGGCGAACCAGCGAGTACTAAACCCTAGCCGCCACAAGATCAACTCCGAGATCACGACAAACTTTCCCCTTTTTATAAAGACCATTGTCGGATCTTCTCTTTTCTTGCAGGTTCAAGACTCAGACTCTGTTTTTTAGCTTAAAACTCAAATCCAACAAGCTACAGGGACTCCGCATGGACTCCAACGACTAATCTTCGAAGGCCGGCAGCTTGCAGACGGCTCTCTGCTACGGGACTACGAAAATCTAAAATATGCAACCATTTCTCTCACCTCTCGGTTGCGTGGAGGAGCGCCCTCAGTCACTCATCCAAGCTCTTACAAGAAGGTCGTGAAATCAGGGACCTTCGCTCCTACGGGGCTCAAGGCCGAAGATTCAAAAGCAAAGGAGCCCTTTGGAGGTGCCTTCATTGTGGAGCAGTGCGCGGAACCTCCAACAGCAGAAGTCGAAGACCCCCATGTCTATGGCTTTGCCTATATCTACCAGGCCAAAGCCCTCATTTGCCGCTTCAACGGACTTTGGCCCTCGGCCCCTGCACTAAAGGAATGGGTTAACAAGACCTGGTCGGAGGGTCATGAGTTGTTCTTCTGTTCCAAGGGTTCTTCATCATCAACTTCTCCATAGAAGCCGAATGTCAATGCGTGCTAGAGCAAGGTCCTTGGTTTTGGGGCGGATCTGGTCTCTCCATGCAGCGATAGTTCCCGGAGTTCAATCCACTGACCATGACAACCATGACTACACCAGTCTAGGTAAGACTACCCAATCTACCCTGCATTTTTATTCATCATCCTTTTCACCCACCCCGGGAAATGCATTGGGTAGATTTATCAAGATAGACACAGACAGGATAGCGAAAAGCTTCGTCACTTTCGCTTGCTTATGTGTTGAAATTGACCTCAGTGAAGGGATTCCGTATAGGATTCTCATAGATTGGGGTGATGGATATCCATTCATACAGATGGTCGACTATGACAACACCGCCTTCAGATGCCGCTCCTGTCAACAAACAGGGCACCTCCAGGCAACATTATCTTTTCCCTCAGCAAGACGGAAAAGAGCCAATGGTTGGCAGGACCAAAATCTCACAAAAGCAACCTGAACCCTTCCTCGACAACAAGCAACATCCCAAAGATGTTCCAACTCCTTCACCTTCCTCATTGCCCTCGCAGACCCCATCTTTCTCCCAGCAGCCAACACTCGACCCAAAAAACCAGCCTGCAACCTCGACACAAAATCCTGAAGATTCAAAATTCATGATTCCAACTCCGCTTATTAAGTCCACGCACCCACCTCCGCGAAAAGGGAAAAATTGTTACAATCATGATCTACATGGCTCCCGATTATTTCCGAGGCGACCTCATGAATGAACCAACTTCCGGACGGCGACAAAGAAACCTGGCCAGATTGTGACTCAAGATTGTAGCACTTCCTCAGACCACCTAGCGCGGTGGTAAAGGTTGAGCTTCACCGACTCCTGGTTGGATTGATGTCGGAAGAAAAAAAAAGGTACAAGGATCCTCACCACTCAACTGCGATGATTGGTCCTTTCTCCTTGCATTGCTAATCTTTCCATCTTACTTTGCCATAGCGCTCCTATAGACTCTCTTTTATATAGGCTAGTTTCGTGATCCCCTACTCTTTACGAGGGTCTTTCCCATCCGAAAATCATTGTATTACTTGCACTTTTCATGGATTGAATAGAAAGGATTCTCCCCTTTTACTTAAAAAAAATTAACTACCCTAATAAAAATTTATATCATGAATTTGCATATACTAAGTAACATTTAAATAAAACAATGTGTATATGTTAAAAATTAACTAAGGAAGAAGAAAATTTGTTAATCCATTCGGGTTCATTACATTATGGAAATCAAAGGCGGGTTCGTGAGCCACGGTCCAATGAAGCGTGGTCTACCGATTAATGGCTCCCCAATTTTGTGGGAACAAAAACTCAAAATAACAAAAAGCCCTCAAGGAGTGGAGAAAACTACCGGAAAGCAATAACGCAAGAAAGGAGTCAATCACGGCCATTTGGACATTCTGGTCGAGATGGAAACAATAGACTTGTGCGAGCGAGAAATGGAAAGACAGCAAGCTCAATCGCGAGAACTTCTGGAGTGCCTTTAGAAAGGAAGAAGAATGCGGAGAAATCCGTAGCCTTTTGGTTGTTGGCGGCAGAACATCCTGCTTCATCGACAATTTAAAACTCGGCTCTCCGGGAACCATATCTACGAGATTACGACCAGCGAAGGAAGCTGCGCAAGGAATAGATCAAATAAAAGGAATTTGTCTCACACTTTCAACAACTTTCCAGCAAAGAGAACCATATGATAGAGAACCCTGTATTCCTCGCATGAATACTCGGCATTGGTCACAAAGGGACAACAGCACTATTGATCCCAACCGATTAGAAGAAGAACTACGACAAAGTCATCGGTCCATGAACGGGACAGCCCGAGTCGGATGGGTTTACTATCCACTACGAGGATCTGGAATATAATCAGAAATCGATCTCATAAGAATGATAAAGGAGTCCTTCAAAAGAAAAACCAAAATAGGAGGCCCACTAATTCCTGCCTTCCTTGCGCTAATCCCAAAGAAACAAACCCCGCCTCCTTGACTGATTAGAGGCCAATCTCACTATGTAATGCTTCATATAAGATTATAGCAAAACTTCTAGAAAATCGAATAAAACCTCTGTTGGACAAGCTTATCTCAGAATCGCAACGAGGATTCATCAAAGGGAGACATATCCTAGATGTGCATCAAGTCGAGCTATGCACTCCAACCCGATCTCGGAAAAGACAAAGGCATGGTGATCAAGCTTGATATGGAAAATGCCTTTGACAAAGTAAAGTTGTCCTACATGTATCAAGTACTCCTCTCTTTCGGATTTTATCCTGATTTTGTAAAGTTGATAAAGCTTGTACTCACGGCCCTTGGATTGCCCCATTGGTGAATGGGAGACCAACAAACTTTTTCAAAGCTACGAGGGGGCATCCTTGCCTCAACCCCCTCTCCATTTCTGTACATTTTAATGGAGGATTCACTCAGTAGGAAGATGGAGCAGGAAATGTTAATAGGGGCAGCACCAGGACTTAGAATAACGAAGAATGAAGCGCAAATCGCTTGCCCTTTTCGCGGATGACTCTCTTCTACTAGGAGGATCCTCAAATAGAGTAGCCAAAGCATCCAAGGGCACTCTTCAAGCGTATTAAGATTATTAAGACTCGATGAAGTGATAGAAAAGTGTTTCTGTTGGAATGTAGCGAGATCATGAAACTCAGAGATAGCAAGTACCTTGGGGTTGAAAGGACACTCCAAATGGGAAAATATACAGTACCTTGGGTTGCCTTTAACTTTGGGATTAAATAGAGTAAGCCTATGGGAAGGAGTCTTAGCTAAAATCAAAGAAAAATCGAAGCTTGGGGAGGTTATTGGCTCACTCATGGAGGTAAATTAACCTTGATCAAAGCAATCATTTCCTCATTGCCGATATATCAGCGTCCTATCTCTTAGCGCCCAATTCCATAGCAGGGCAGATCAACAAACTCTTGAGATATTTCCTGTGGCATGGCGGCAAAGGTAATCAACACAAGTTCCATTTGGTAAGATGGGAAATAGCAAAGTTGCCCATAATAGAAGGTGGGCTCCATATTAGAGATCCAGCTCTTGTCAGCATTGCCCTTGGATGCAAAATCCTATTGAAGATGCACAGTGAGCCTTCTAATCTTGTAAGTAAAACGCTATTGCATAAATACATTCCCAATGCTAAAATTTGAAATTTGCAAAATGCCACCTACAGGAAAAGCACACAGTTATTGAAATTGTGCCTCAAAGGGATGTGAATCTTCACCCAAGATCTGTTTCGTGTTCCTGGAAATGGAAAACATACCAAACTCTGGACTGACAGTATAATAGGGAATCCGCCCATTGCATCAAACGCTGGCCTGTGGGAAATCCGTGATTTTCTTGAGAACAAAGGCATAAAGAGAATTTTTGACATATCAAAGTGGGATGAAGGCGGATCTTGGTCAGAGTGGCAACTCGGCAATGTCCCAGAATGCCTCCTACAGCAACTTGAGATGCTCAAAGAAAAGCTTCAAGAGGTAGCCCCTGTGCACAGGACAGGAAAATACACTTGGGGTTGGGGACCTGAGGAATTGCATGAAGTAGGGCTATGCGCTCCAGCCCGGCAACATGAACCTCTCAGGCAAGGTTAAGTTTGGGTAATATAGGGACTGGAATTAAGCGATCCAGAAGGTAAACTTCTTTTTCTGGACACTAATGCACATAAAGATTTTGGCGAGGAGAAAAATTTATTAAAATAGTATTGCCGGACCACCACCGGATGTTGTCTTAGAGAGAAGCGCCAGAGAGCACCGGATCGACATTTGTAAGAACGTCATTTTAAAACCAAAAGGTGCGGCGGCACCTCTCCATGGCCTTAAGGTCATTGCTCCCGCAGCTATAACGGTAGTGGATCTATTCAGGTGGAAGGTGTTCACCATTAGCTCTCCCAGCTACTATGGGCGAGAATCACGGATCTCCATCCCAGAAACCGTGGAAGTTATGGCCAACAAGAAATGATCAAATCTTCAACAACACGGAATGGACCCCCAAAACGGTAGCAGCGAAAGCAAAAGGCATCCTCCTAGAAACTTTGAGCTCCCAAAAACACAAAACCGATACCTCGATTCAACAGGAAGAAAATGAGTGGCTTGGCCCCTCCGTGCTGAACCTTCAAACCCACAGCTCGAAAAAACCCCATCTTGAAATAGAATGGAGGTTAAGGGACAACCATGACGCCTTTGAGTTGGTGGCAAAAACAAAATAAAATCGGCTTTTTGATGGGGTGCCTCAAAGGAAACCGGAACCCCGTGAGGAAGCTGAGGAGAATCTATTTATTCCGACAATGGGAGAAACTAAGCAACCTTCTTTAGGGATGCTGGGCAATGAACAATAATCAGCGAAATTACGGAGTTTGATCAAAGTTTGTCAGATAGTTAGGGAAAGAGGACATCGGGAGCTCCAAGCATTTGGAGAATCTGAGATATTCATCAAAATAATACACTCAAGAGGGCAGTTTAAAGATGCTGGGCTAAATAAGAATCCGCAAAGGTTAAGAAACATTCTAAAGATTTCACCTCCTTGAGGAGTGCTATCATATTCAGAGATTCAAATAAAGAAGCGGACAAACTAGCCAATGAAGGGTGCCTTCTGTCCCAAGGAGAACACAGTATAAATGGCGGGGACCCAATTAAAAAATGTATTCATGAAAATGGCTGACTTGCAAAAGAATGTAGATGCGTGATAGCGGCAGAAAGGCATTTGCGGGCATTTGAAACAAATTGAAACTCGGATGATGGAACCACCGATCACCGAGGAATCTGGATGTTGGGACACATAAAATTTGAAACCGATCTTGAAAGCTTGATTCGGAGAATTATGATGAAACCACCCGGTGTTGATGGCACAAAGCTCAAAGTGGTTATTACATATCTTTGAAACAGTCTTTGGAGCGATTCTTTGAAAACACAATTTGTTACATATCTTTGATACGGTTTGCCACAAATCTTTGGCTACGGTTTTGTTATAAATCTTTGAAACACAGCGTTAGACGAATCTTTGAAACTCAGTTTTGGAAATTATGCTGAAACAACGGTGGATATTATGCTGAAGCAGTGATGCAACACAATTTGTAAATGAATTTGTGGCTTTGCCACCTCTCATATAAAATTATAGCAGTTGTTGTTAAAAAAAATTAACTACCTAATAAAAAATGTATATCATGAATTTGCATATACTAAGTAACATTGCACTTTTGGGAACAAAAACACGAGCAATACTTTCATTAAAACAACCCAATATACATAAAATCTTATAAAACATAAATGAAATATAATAATTAAGTACATGATAAAAGATCCATTTAATCTTATTGTTCGAGGTTCGCTCTGAGGTCACTGGAACGAAAGCGAATGGATAGGAATTTGTAATGGTTAAGCACAGAGGGTTGAAACGGAAAGTGGAATTAATCGAGCATGGTAGTGGATCTTCCCGCCAATGACTTGGCCGCGAGAGTGACCCATGACAAGTGCAAATCCACTAAGGCTGTGACTTAGTATGACGGCCCAACCTGGCCATTTAGCATCTGCAGCTTAGCGAGAGGGAATTAAACCACATTAACTAAAATTTTAATTTAAAAATAAAAATTAAATTTCATATTACAAATTAAAAACTAAAATTCTGATGAAATACACCGGGCTTCGTACATAGGCCAGCGTAACCTAGCGACTGAGAATGCGTAACATGACCTCTGCGCCAACCCTATGTCCGTGCCAACACTTTCGAGGCAGCTCACAAGCGTGGGACCGCTCACAAGCGAAGGAACACTCACAAAGGGGAAAAGAGCTTAGAAAAGCGTTATATATCGATGTGTGGTTGATATATAATATGTTTTCAATTGAAAGATTTTCGGCCAAAACATTCTTCGGCCAAAATATTGTTTGACCCGAGGAATATCTTTCTCAAGTGAAAACATATTATTAGGATGGAAAAATATGTCGACTAAATTTTTACGCAACTCGAAGGTGTCGTCCAGCGTACCATTGATTTGAATTTCCAAAACTTTGCATTCCGAAAAATAGTTGAGCCCGAAGAAAACATGTTGAATTTTGGAGATCAGTTGTCGAAGTGTTACCCACCATTGATTTCACCCTATAAAGGAATGGATTGAAATCTGATTAAAAAATATAATTTTCTTCCTTTCCCTCCAAAATATTTACCCTTATGACTTACATCATCATCTTCAATCTTATTGGTTCTTTTAAAGTTGATTTGATAATCCATTTTGTTTTGAGGCCTATTTTTAACCTTAAATTCCCCTCATTACGAATGATGTGGTGAGGGAGAATTACTTGTAAGCCAAACCTTATTATCTACAACGAAATTTTGTTATATTGAATATGTTTTCTAATTTGATATTTCATTTGCATTGTTTGACTCATTGCACTTTTATTTTCAAAAAATAAAATATTGTTTCGGCCGGAATATCTTTCAGCTGAAAACATATTGTCGGATGGAAAAAATATGTCCGACTAAATTTTTACACGCAACTCGAAGGTGTCGTCACTGTACCGTTCGATTTGAATTTCCACTTTTCGGTCGAAAAATAGTTCGGCCGAAAAAACATTTTTCGGAATTTTGGAGATCAGATTGTCACGAAAGTGTTACCCACCTTCGTGATTTCACCCCTATAAGGAGATAAGTTGAGAATACGATTAAAAAATATAATTTTCTTCCTTTCCCTCCAAGAATATTTACCCTTATGACTTACATCATCATCTTCAATCTTATTGGTTCTTTTAAAGTTGATTTTGATAATCCATTTTTTGTTTTGAGGCCTATTTTTAACCTTAAATTCCCCTCATTACGAATGATGTGGTGAGGGAGAATTACTTGTAAGACAAACCTTATTATCTACAACGAAATTTTGTTATATTGAATATGTTTTCTAATTTGATATTTCATTTGCATTGTTTGACTCATTGCACTTTTATTTTCAAAAAAAATAAAATCATGTCTTTATTTCCAAAGAAAAAGAAGTTGCAATCCTTAGATGTCGAAGCACAGTCAAACAAAATAACACCAAGCTTGCTTAGTGCACAGAATAAAGACTCAAACTAATCAAAGAGAGATTACACTCTCACGTTCTTAATAAAGATAATCATCCCAAATGATACATAGTCCCAAAAAGACACGATAACCTATCAGCATAGGTGATTACATATCAGAATAAAGACACTCCTTATGGGAGACCAACTCCCCTTCAAAATATTCTTCCACAACTAACTGATTTTCAGACAAAGATAAAGCAACTTTAGACAAAAAATTGTGCATGTGAATTTAATTCCCTGTAAGGTGCTTAAAAGATAAGTGTTGGAAAATATTAGAGAAATATTTCAAGCTTTGG
>SNQJ01S0115713.1:0-19159 GCA_010110895.2 Picea sitchensis | reverse complement strand
ATCACAAATGCCGAAACCCCGATGGAAGGTTATACGGCTGCAGTCATATGATAAGTGGTCACATGGACCATGGTATAGCCAAGGGGGCTAGCCAGTGTAAAGGCGCATCGAGAGTCCAGAGGACTTGTGCGACATGACATTGAAAGGCACCAAGCCCCAACAAGAATTAAGACCGTGGTCTTGTGAACGTTGTGGTCGTATGGACCAGGACTTAGCCTGGAAGGCTAACATGCTAGGAGCACACAGAGAATCGGAGGATCGGGAATTCCGATCGGGAGAAGCCGTCGTATGGTCATATAGGAACCGGGCGTATGGACCAAAGGCTTAACCAAGCGGGGTTGAGGCACCCAAGGGGCGCATAGGAAATTCGCTCCGTCGGTGATCGGGGATTCGAGAGGACAGGGACCCTCGAACATCGTAACCCCCGAAACCCCGAATCGCGATATTTAACCAAGGATTGGCATTTCGCAAATGCCGGTTTCTGGAGATTTCTCATTTGTGGGAGATTAACCCAAAATTTTTAAAAACTATGATAATGGGTGTGTTACAAATACCTTCTGAGCTTCAGAGATATTTCTGGGGTTCTATTTGTATTTGGGGGTCTTGCTAGTACCTTTACCTCTGTGAGAGGCTGTGCTTTCAAGATTTTGGGCTTTCTTTGCTAGTTTTTTTCGAGTTGATATCAAACTTCCCTCGACTAGATGAGGACATTTTTCATGAAGATTCATTCGAGGATGAACATGTTTTCCTCTGATCTTCATACCGAGATAAAAACTACCTTATCACATGGTGACACTCTGTATCATTGAGGAGTAGATAATATTTTACGTCGTTTCTTGAGTAATGAGGAAGTTGAGTCTGTTCTCAATAACTGTCACAGTGTGGCTTGCGGTGGTCATTTATCTAGGCTTGCGACAACCCAAAAAATATTGCAAGCCAATTATTTTTTACCGTCAAGTTTTAAAGATTGTGTTGAAGTGGTCAAGGAGTGTCACCCTTGCCAGGTGTTCACTCAGAAAATGCACTCGCACCCAACCCCTCTTCACCTAGTCCTCATTGTCAGTCCCTTCACCAAGTGGGGGGTATATTTTATAGATTGTAACCCAGATTCAGCTCGGGGGCACCAACATATTATTAGGGTCATGGGTTACTTTACTAAATGGGAAAAGGCCATGGCTACCATTAAATCCGATGGTAATACTACAAAATTCTTTGTATTCAACCAAATTATAGCCCGGTTTGGAATCCCAAAAGAGATTGTCATTAATCATGTCATTCAGTTTCAAAATGAAATGATGAAAGAGTTAGCATCAAAACTAGGATTTAAGCATGATCATTCTTCCCCTTATTATCCCCAAGCAAATGGACAAGTAGAGGCGATGAATAAATATCTCAAGACCATCTTGAAAAAAATTGTCAACCAAAGTAAATATGACTGGCATCTGATGCTTTACCCTGCACTTTGGGCATATCCAACCTTGGTAAAGACTTCAACCGATTTCTCTCATTTTTCATTTAGTACATGGTGTGGAGTCAATTCTTCCGATTGAATGTGAAATCCCTTCCCCCAAGTTGACAATTGAGCTCCTACCTAAGACATCCAATCTTGAAGAATGCCTCGTACACCTAGAGCATCTTGATGAGCAGTGTCGAGATGCCTCTATGGTTATCGAAGAAAATAAACGACATGTTAAGGTTCAGTATGATAGGTATGTCTGTCATCAGTAGTATGTTGAGGGTGACTTGGTTCTCCTATATGACCAAGCCAAAGAACCGTTGGGGGTAGGAAATTTCAACCCCATATGGCACGGTCCTTATATCGTGTGACGTGTCTTAGATAAATGAGCCTATGAATTGGAGGATTATGGAGGGAATATGTTGGATGAGCCCATAAATGGGCTCTACCTTAAAAGGTATTACGCTTGAGCCCTCAAGCTTGGGTGTGACCTTTTGTATACTAGTGTATCTTAGTGTATATAAATCTTTTCCTTTGTGTCATCAGCTTGCTTATCAAGTTTTCCCTTGGTTGGCAGATGTCAATGGAGTGTTCAGTTTACTTAGGATTCATGGACGGTTATAGTCTTCATATGCGGAACATGACTTCCGTCACTTGGGTCATTTACTCACTTGAGGGACAACCAGTGTCTTCAGGTGGCATTCGTCTAGAGCCATCAACGAATAATGTGGCTAAGTATAGATCCATTATAGAGCTATTACGCGACGCCATTTCACATGGTGTTTGTTCTTTAGAGGTTCTCATGGACTCCCAGTTAGTCGTATGTCAGTTAAACGAAATTTACCATGTGTGAGATTATACTCTACTCTGACGATTCCTACGAGTACGACTTTTGGAACGATACTTTGATTTTCTTACTTATAATCACATACTTAGAAATTCTAATCATGTATCCGATGCATATGCTAATTATATTTTAGATTGGAATTTGTCACATAACTAAGCAAAGAAAACACAATCATGCATGTACACATTGTAACATATATAAGAAAATTCGAAGACCAATTTTTTTTATATTTCATCCTTTAGAGTTCAAAAAATATGGTGGCATAGTACAAAATGGGGCTCACACCCTCAAAATAAATATATGGCCAATATATAATATGACCATGGCATCTACGCTTGTGGCACCAGATGCATATCATGATAGCACACTATGGCATTTGCAAGACGCTGGAAGAGTCGCACCCACGCACGGGGGTACACCCACCACTTTTCGTTGCATCACCTCTGGCAGATCCTCCACTGGAACCATAGGAATCATGTGCGTCAATCGAGACAAGTTCCTCTGCACATTCTGTAGCACTCTCTCTGCATCTACATCATGTTCTCATATCCTCAACTCCTCTGCTAATGTCATGGGAATCCCTCTGTCCGTCTTGAACCTACATCTACGTAACAATGCAATTGTTAATACTTGATACCATACAAAAATATTTGTGTTTTTTTTATTTTTATTGAAAAACACAAAAAAATGAAATATATAAAAACATTTCATAGCAATATCACCGTAGGCGGAACCTGGTGGAAAAGGAATGTGTGTATCCCCTCTGTAGTCGATCATGTCATAAGGGTAGTCGTCAATAGCTATGACCTGTCAATGCCACCAGAAAAAGAATTCATCATTGTAAGGGGTTGGCACCCTACCACCTCCTAGCTGCCTCATCACATCAGTCCACCATGACATGGTTGGATCACGCTATCCATGTGGAGTAATCTCTACTCTAGTGCTTAAGCCTAGAACCATCTCAAATAAAAAACTACAAAGAATGGATGCAAATCCGAAATTTCTCATTTTCCCTTGTTTGCAATTTGTCAACTAGATCTTCATGTTAACCAACAGTGAGGTACACCAGTTATAAATGGTGGGTCTTAAACACTCCACTGCATAGAACATGAGTGGCCTTGATGCCTGGTGCAATGAGGTCGACCCCAAAATCTGTGTGAGTACAAGCATGACGATCTTTAAGCTCAAGTTCTCGATCACCCTGATTGGGAGTTGGCTCCCTACTTTATCTATGTCTGAAACACAATGGGTGGCAATGTACTCCTCCATAGTCATACCACCCCTAGCCCCTAGGACCTTGAGATTCACTACCTTGCCTCGACGAGACAATCCTATGATGAAGTATATATCGTCCACTTCAATCCTCAATGGCTTCCCATTGAGGTTGAAGGATTCTATCTCTGGATCCCAGTAGTTTACTAGCAACTGGAGTAACCTCACTTGAGCCTTCATTCCCTTGAGAGCCCAAAATTTATAAAGGCCACATATTTTTAAAGCTTGTTGGGCCCTTGCATCCCTTCCCACTACTGCATCTATCTCTTCATGGTCCCTCTCCCTCCATTCAATTACCATCCTGCAGAGGAGAAACCATTTTTTTGAGTTAAAACCTTTAAAAAATGTTGATCATAGACTTGTACCCAGGATGACTTGGTAACAGTCACGTATAGGGATCCATATATGCATTCAAGCTTCACTTTTCCCATGTATATGGCGTCTTATATGTGACCTAGTGAACTATCACTTGCGTATGCCCTAATTTCCATATTATGCCCTCTGATACTAAATAAATGGGGCCTAAAATTGAAATTCAAACCATTGAAATTGAAGTAGAGGGGATGGGCACTTACTTGGTCCAGACGGTTGCTAATTCCATTGATCATAGTTCTTGCAATTGACACTTTAAGATCATGGGGAAAATGGCCTACAACGCACTATGTGGGTGAAAAAACTCAAATGGTATGGTAAAATATTTTTACTATTAGTAGAAATTTGTTACCCACTTCCTATAGTTTGTGCTAATTTTTTACCTTATGGACTAATAGTGCAATGGAAATATTTGGTTTTTGGTGGTTTTGTCCAGGAGTTTTTGTGGTCTCCAACGTCATACTGCTCGTTCATGCCTTTGGAAGGTATATTCTTTCACCGTCATATGGGATAGGTTGTCAATCTTTTTTGCACTCTTGCATCGTCCTATGATCGTGATGCATACACCCTAGGTACAAACCCATTTATTAGCGACACATAACCTTCCTACTGCTACTATAAGTGTCGTTATTAAATGGTTGAGGCTTACCAAACATGGGTTCCCTAGTTAGAACCTTTGTGCCATTTGGTTCCCATGCATAAATTATTCCATAGGACCGGGAGTTCCTTATAGTTCCAATATGACTTTGTGTTTGAACCCCATATTCTTACTCACAAGCATTCTAACCGTTACCTATGGGACTCCCTCGAGTCTTGGCTAAGCTCTTTTCGAATCTATAAAAAACCGAAAAGATTATCGAGTGAACTTGTCTCTTTCACACTCGTTAAATGGATTTGAAAGGACATTTATTTGGTGTAAGTTTAACCCTTATTCGAACCAAGTAGACTACTTACGAAAAATGAAATACTCTAGTCACCATTGGCTAGAAGACTTCTCCTGTGTATTATTTTATATTTTTTCGGGCCTAGGGGACTAAATCTATGAAAAAGGGCATTCTTTGGAGTTAAGTTGTAATCGAATTCCATCATCCTGCTTGCAGTATTGAGCCTATTGTCGGTTCTCGCTTTCTCATTATAAGCCTCTTACCTCAGCAATTTGCATCACTAGCCAAGTAGATCATTTTATATATCCTTTGCAGCTTGACACCTTGTACCCTAAGAGGAAACATTCCCCCGAGTGTCCATGACCCGCATGCACTTCCTTTCATTGAGCATAGGTGTGTTCCATTATTGGGAGCTAGTTGCTTACTTGTAGCACTTGTTTCCTCTCTTGTGTCATAGCATTTATTTTCCTATGAAAAAAAAGAGACGGGCGAGAAAAGAATATTATCTCATATCGTCAACAGTCGTGTTTCCTTTGAACATAGCACAAAATTTTGAGTCCACTGTCATCCAAAGTTTGGGTTTAGCATGAACTTAGGAAGCTAAGATCATTACTTAGAGTTTACTCCTCCAACTAGTTATTCTTCCAGTCCCTATGGAAATTTTGTTGATGCCTCCTGCATCATGAAGTTTTATCTTCAAGTCTATGTTCCCTGAGTTATTCATATGTCTCATGCTCTTGTTCAAAGGAAGTCTATAAGCCTGTGTCAGCGATTTCTCAGAACTCTTGACTTTGCATGTCAGCCATACCCTCAATGTATCTCAGAGTCACATGAAGCTATAGTCCTACCATACACCCTAGTCCTACTTTCTTTATGGGTACGTAACCTTGAACCCAACAGTTGACATCTCCTCATTGGTCATTGACTGATGGGTTTCCCTTATGTTTGATGGAAAGAAATATATTCACACATTGGGATTCATGCAGTGTCTTAGATGTCATTAGCCTTATTAGTGATTTCCTCGCCTTCGTCAACAAATTTTTTTATTGGTTTCTATTCAGAGGGTCTCTTTCATGCACTACTTACATCTGGTGCATGCGAGATACACACAGGGTCATTGGTTTGTGAAAATCCTATTCATGTGAGTTCCTCCTAATCATCAAGATATTGCTTTGTATCTCGTGTGGACTGATGAGAGATGCCCTAATTCTATCCTTTCAGCGAGTCTCCTTCCATGGAATTTATCTCATCTATTCTGGAAATGAGACCTAGAGTATTATGACTACCTAGAGACTTGTAGTCATCAGTGGCAGGTTCTCCCACCATCAACAGTTGGGAATACATCAATGTCTCTTGAACAATGGATTCTTCAAGTGTTCGACCTCAACACCCTTATTCACGCTTGTAGAATGTACTTAATGTCTTGATACCTACTTTCATTATCGGTAGGTTGTCTCATGTTTGTTAACAGTATACCTTAATGACATCAAACAAAGTCTCATTTTTTTCAACCTAAAGTCCTGTATTAACATAATGTAGACTTTCACCTTCGGAGGATAGTGTAGAATACCTCTAGTTTACATTAACAACATTCATAATATGTTGTTGTCTTTCATTGGACCAGTACATATATGACTTCAGTGATCATGGGAGATCAAATTGTACTCCATTGTATACATATATCTTCAAATTGATTTTGAGATTGGATTCCACCATGCCTTGTTCGTGACTATGACAACCTATGTCATATGTCCATTTCGTATTGCCTATTCATGGTCATGAACAACTATTTGATATATTTTCACATGGATCTGCAGTGTAATTCAGGTTGGCAGCCATGTGTACAAAGTCATTATGGATTGTAATATTCTCATGGGTAACTAGCACTTCCAGTCGAGTCTCCATTACTCCACTTCTGGGAATTATAATATATTTCAACCATCGCAGATACTCCTCTGACCTCACACATTAGGGGGCATCTTTTACAACAAATTTTGCCTCACCCCATGCAACTTTCTTGGATGGCCTTTACATTTCCCTATGCAAACTTGAAGTCCCCCTTTTTACCTTCCAGAGCCAAAAAAACATATTTTTCCACATATACTCTCCCTATTAGTTATAAAACAAAAGTATATGCAAGTTGCTCCACTACAGCCTACGTACATCAGGTTTGGTGCTCAAAATTAAAAATAATGTCGGGTTTCCATGCCATGTAACGAGATCCATGATCCTTGACCTTCCATATACTGGAAACGCTCTGACTCGGCCCTTCATTTCCATTTGAAGGATATAAATTGAGCCATATCCAAGCCTTGAGGGGGATTCAAAAATTCAACTTTGAGAGAAAAGATACTTTGGAGAAATTTCACTTCATATTGAGTCTGCATCCCTTTGTCCTTGAAAGTTTGAACTCCTTGTTCATCCCCCAAGATCTCCCTTCTTTGTAATGGAGAACCTCATTGACTCCTTTATATGAGCTTTCCTTTGGTGGAGGATTGACGTGGTGGAGGCCCAGCTGGAGAGACTTAGTTTCTCAGTTTTGATATGTGACATTATAGAAGTTTGTCACATATATACTTCTACTAATTATTTTAATAGAAATACTCTTTTCTCGTCCAATTGATATCTTGCAAATATTTGAATTATTATTCCATGGGCGTATTTCTCATGTATGTTAATGGATTATTCTAATCTATATGATAACATTATATATTATCATTATATGCTTGTGTATCTTGGTTTTTGAGGACAAGTTGCAGGTATAGAGATTTGAGTTGCATGCTCAATGATGGTCTTCATCAAACGTCCGGACGAGGTAGGCTCTTCGCCTTGTCTTGTTATAATTTCATTTATATAGCATATTTTGTATTAGAGTTGATTTATGCATGTCATTCTGTCTATTGTGGTTTACCGCATGCCATAGAGATATTTCCTCGTAACAATAACGAGAACAATCGTCACAGTAGCTCCTTCTCAGAGCTATCATTTGTGACCTACCTGGAACAAGAGCCAAAACAAAGATGCAATAATAAGAAATAGGAACAACACTCTTTTAGTGTTGTGATCAATCATTCCTCCATGGTAACCTCCATGGAATTTACAAGATAACCTTCCTGAGACAAGAGCGACAAGAGAAAAAGTATTTCCAATATAATAGCATCTTCATAAGATCATATCTACGTTAACAAGAATAAAAGACAATTTCATGGTAATCAACATATCATTACCAAGGTGACATGCCTGGAAGAAAAATAAGAAGTATCTTATAGAGGAGATGTTAGTTCATCTTGTAAACAAGTACAATTAGAATTTATATCAATAGTAATCACATGCTACCAAGTATTAATTGTATCTAGTAGTAATAGAATCTTTCAAGGATTGTTGTTACAACTATAGTGTTAGCAATTATCAAACTTGATGTGTGAAAATTGGAAACTTTATTGATTTAATCAATCAAACATGGAACCTAGAGTCTTATCTTCAAGAATTTGTATTGCTTCTTTTCTTCTGAGTCTCCTTGACTCAAGATGACAAGTATTCTCTCCAAATTGTCCCTTGTACTAAGACAATATGCTTTCTTGACAAAAATCCGAGTTAGGGAATATAATGCAAGTAAACTCGAAAATCGCAACCTTAATCAATCTAATACTTTGACTAGAGTCAGCTTATAACTTTAACTTTGACCAAAGGTTAGTATGATAATCATAACTTCAATAGATAAAAATGCAACTAGATGTTCATAATATCACAATTATGTCATAACAACTAGAGGCATATCAAAACAATCAAACCTGGAGTGCATTGTTCCTCTGAATGTGTTGGATCTTAGATCCATTTGGATCTACGATTGTTGTTTGGACAAAAGATCCCTTCTCCTGCAAATATCATTAAGATAATGATATCGTTTAAACATATACAAGTACATACCTCCAATAGTAGCGACACACAACGGTAGGCAGTGGCACCATCCAACAACAACAACAAGCAATGACAAACCCAAAAATTTCAAGGTGCTCCAACTTGCAATCTGAATATAGTTGGAGATGCACAAGGGTAAGGCGCACTAGGACAACAAAAAATTAGTCCCAATACTTCACAGAAACTTTCACTGCAGCTGGTATCATAACTAGTGATGGCACTGCAACTAGTGTTGCAACTAGTATTGCAACTGGCACTGCAACTATTGTTGCGACTGGCACTGTAACTGGTGTTGCAAATGACACTGCAACTAGCACGAAGAAAATGGCACGACRCAACTGGCATGAAGGAACTGTCACAAAGGAACTGGCACTACAGACCTAGGGTTTTATAAGAAACCCTAATTTCTCAACTTCAGAAATTCGTAGATCTRATCCAGGGAAAAGATGCGCCCTACTTAGGCGACCTTCTTAGTGAGTTCAATAAGTGCTCAACGAGCTTGGAAATGGGGGAAACTAAGGATCTTCCTTCCAGCAGTTAGACTGTTACGAAGGAAATCAACTATGATACCATGTTAAAATTTTGGTATGCTCATTTAACCATAGACAATATCACGTCATTGTCACCCAACCATAGGCATGCACTATGCCACCCCTGAGCACACTAACATTTTCTTAGATAGAATGATTCCTGCAAGTCCACACTAGAACCAACAGATAAACCCTAGCCACAATATTGTTGCAACAACAACACAATAACCATACAAAGATAGTGTACCTTACACCAAGAGAAGCAGAAGAGAGATACCAGAAAGACTTCTACACTATTCATACATACTTGTGCCCTCTCCAACTGCAACTGCAACTCTCCAAACTTGCACCATAGTTGTCACTGTAGTTCTTCCTTAGACTTGTGCACTGGCTAAGTGAGTGAGTGTGCAAATGAGCTAAGGAGTCACCTTATTTATACTTAATCTGCCAATGAACTTTTCCAGCAGAGATGACCTATCTTTTCTAGAAAATATAATTTACTTTGACTTTTTTGGGCAAGGTCGACTTTTGTTTCTAGGTTTCTTATTTCTTTATTATTATTCTCCTTGGGCCGATTTCTCTTCTAAGGTTTCCACAGATTTGTTTAATGGTTCTCTTACTTCCAGGATATTCTAATCTAAGTACAAAGGTTACACTTGGAGGTTAATACCTCTCGCAACTACCAAAACATCAACACTGAGAGGGATCCAATCTCAAGGTGAAAACATTTTTTAGAGTGCAAAACTTGAAGAAAGGTTTAAGATTATTGTGTGGATTGATTAATTGATCCTACTTATTGTTTATGTGTTTTTTTAATTTATATATATTTTAATATTTTTTTATTAATTTATTATTTTGTAGATTTTTTACTATTATTTTAATGCGTTATGTTACACATACATCTCTCACATACTAAGTTGTAGAGCGTCTTTCGACGCAACCATATAAAATAACATAATATAATAAGTCCTCATAGAAAGAAACACAAATCATACATTGCAATTAAGATTTAAAGGTTATTTCATATATATATATATGGTTTATCTTATAATTTTTAAACGTTATTTGATTTTATTTGTTATTATATATAAAATATATATTTTAAGGAAATTTATTGGAAACTTTTTATGGATCATAATATTTTAAGTAAATTAGTCAAACACACATTAAGAATATCTAATAAAATTCATAGTATCTGCAATTAATTAATTTAAGAATTTGATTTTAATATTTCTTATTTATAATTTACAACAATCAATCATTTAAATTAATCTATCAAATTATAAACTACAAAATTTTAATAAAATATAAATTTTATTTTTCTTACGTAAGTTCATTGTTTAACTCTTAAAAACACCACGCCCTCAACAAAAAATCATTACTTGTTATAATAACTTATTTTGTGTACTTTACTTGCTTTAGTAATTTAAGGTTTTAAAACTCGAAGATTTTGAAATATATCTTCACTTACTCTCTTTGAAAATTAAGCCTACGTATCTTATACCTTCATGTACCAAAGGTGAGTGTCACTTTTATGTTTTTAAAGGATTTGTTTTTTTTTTCAAAAAAAAAATTCTCAAATTTATATAGGGTATAAATTTGTTTACAAAGTAAGCTGCAGCGAGTTTGAAATGTAGTCAGCGCGCTAGCAGTGGGGGACCATTACAATCAAAAGACAGTCGAGCTGTGATGGAGACATGTGCACATGTCTTTCAAAGATAGAATTACACGTGCACATGTGATTCATTATCATTTTATGGTTATTCACGTGTATTAGAAAATGTTATATTTCTTTGACATGCATCGTCCAAGACATCTTACCTACTTTGATGAAGATACGTTCCATGGGATTTTGAATGAAAAAAGTTAGATACAAAAGTCCATTAACTTAAGTCGATTGTATGTTCGGTCATGGGTACATATGTTAACTTAAACATTGACTTTGTGTGTTTGATGGATCGAACATACAATCCATATAAAGATGATAGAAAAGTTTTTGGATAAAAATGGTGTAGTTTCATAAACTTTTTTAGCGTTATGATCAATTATGGAAACTTACATACTCAAAAACATAAAGATGGTCTAGAGAAGTAAGTGTATTTTATAGTCAAGGGTATGTAGTGCCCTTTTTTACTTTGCTTTTACTTGATTTATATGTTGTTGTTATCTAAGAGCATTTTGGTTACAAGAATGACTAGGTTAGTTAATAAATACATTTATAGATGATGTGATATAAACCATTGCTCTGACTTGGTTTGATTATTGATTCATGTGTCCATATATATATTATGGTTTATGATTTGATATCCTTGTGATGCTATGAAATATTTAAAATGAATACATGGTTACATGATGAAATCAATTATGTTGTATGATGCTACAGATGGTTTGTGAAGTGCGACAAAAAGAACCACAGGTGCATATGGACTCTAGATTGAGTCAAGATATGTGGATCCAGGATAGAGTTGAGTTGTGTATGATTGACATGTATATGACATTGCATGATTGCGTATTCATGACTATTAGATAGTTCTATTTGATATGTTTGTCTCTAGATGTGTGTAGAGACAGGGAAATATTTTCCAAATAAACTTACACATGGGAACCGAGTTGTATGATGAGATGTAATATGAGTACTATCAAGAGAGGACGTGCAGGTTTCCTATTCATGTCTACTAGCACTCCCTTTTGTGTAATGGGTTGAAAAACATGTGTTCTATATTTTTTCCCAAAGGTTGCATGTTGTCATGAGGGTAGGTTGTGGATTCAATCACTCACAAGGATTAACTGAGGGTAATACAATAAGGTGTCAATCCTTATTCCTAAGTGACAATTATTCTCTTACCAAATGACTAATGAGTTGGGTAAGTTAAGTCCCAACCATGACATTGCCCCCCACCATTGAAAAATGATAATTGAAGGGCATGTATGAACATGGCACCCTTGGTACATACCGATAGCTAGTACTTGTAAGGCATGTAGGGGTATGACACCCTTGGTATTGGTTTACATGTATTTGCATATACAAATACTTTGGGAGAAAAGTGTTCTCTGGCATATGCATTTTATTTTAGCATGGGAAATTGAATGAATTGCATGAGAGGTTTGATTGATTATAGAGACTTATGCACATTTTTGTAAAAGATAAATAGAATTTACTTTATAATTGGAAATGGAATGCATATAGAAAACGACAAGTTAAATAAATGAAAAATACAATTTTAATAAATATAAAATAATAATTTCATGTGCAACCACTCAATGAGGAAAAAGAAAAGGGATCTAGGGAACATCTAAGAGTAAAAATAGTAGAAAAGGTTAGGATGTGATTAATAATCTCTATTTGGCATTTTTTATCTAGATTATTTTGAGAATGAAATGAAGGAAGATATATAACAGAGAAATGCACAGAGATATTGCAAGAAACACAAAGATATTGTAATACACAATTTCTATTAATGAGATAAATGTACAGAAGCTATAAAAATACAATGTGAATGAACTCACTAGAATGGTGGGAGCTTATCTCTGAGAAGAGATGTGATGGCTATGCTCATTCGCAAGAAGATGTGTTTACAATGAGGTTCTAAAGTCCTTTTTAACATAAAACATGAATGAGGAAACCCTAAACATCCAAAACCCAAACCTCGAGAGATGAAGCGCCAAAAAGGTTCATGGGCCCCGATGGGGATAGTTGATACATCAACTTCCCGAGGCTTTTGCATACGATCTCCATTTGGGGCACATGACATCTCGTTGGAAAGGTCTAGTTGAGAAAACAACATTCTGAACTCCGCCCTCAAATGTCAAAAAACATCGTTTAGAGCCTCAAAACAACCTCAGAAGTTCAAGACCCGAAAACTATAGAAAAACTATCAAGGTGGAAAATTGTATTTCGAGCTAGTGGAATAGGTGGGTGGTCACCGATATCCACCTGGATCACATTTTAAATAAAAGAATTACTTGTGTATGAAGTGACACATGGATGGGTGAATAATATGCAATTAGTAAGTAAAATAATTAGTATTTTGCATGAGATGGACAAACGACATGAGCCTCAAAGGTTATATAAGAAAGGAGGATTGGGATTGAGAGCTCACCTTTTTGCACCCTAATGTTGGTGGATGTTGTAATGCGCAATTGTTTCTTGGTGAGCTAATGTTGAGTTCGGTCTTAAGATTTTTGTTTGTACTTTGGAGGTGGTGACCTCATATGCTCTAGAGGAGTTACTCAATCTGAATTGTTAGTTTGTGTACTATTCTTGTACAACCTATTGCAGCTCAAGGGTCACTAGGGAAGAAGAGTATCCATTTGGGAGTTGGTAGGGTGGTCAATCGGTAAGGAAATTATAAATTTGGTAAAGGAGAATTGGAGATAATACTTGGATAAAGCTTGGAATTGGAGAATCATCAAGGGAGGATCTTCTACAATGTTCTGGAAATAGATATGTTAGTCTAAAATTTTTGCATTTCTTTGGAAAATTGGGAATTGGTATTTGGGGTTTGAATCTCTGAAAATTGATAAGAGAATTATCACTTGTTTTAAGAATTGAATTCACTATTTAGCCTAACCATCATCATATGCTTCGGGGTCAATATAATCTATGTAGGAAACCTATGTTTTATTGAGCAACCAAGGACAAATCTAGAACCAAATTTTGTAATTATTTTTTCGTATAGAATAGAGGTGACCACAATCATGGTTGGATGCTAGTTGGTCTTATCAAACCTACAATTGTAACCTTTTGGCTGTCAGTTTCCTTCAAGAAACCTGGATTCGAGCCTTCATCTATTTTTATTGGAATGAATGCTAACATATTAAGATATTTGTATTACTATTTTGTTGATTGTAATTGTGTGCAAGGTTTTAAAGGAGTTTCATGCAATTAGATCCTTTATTTCTTGCTCCATAGAAACAATCATCTCTCAACAAGGTGAACTCATAGGTTTTATTCACCTATTTCTCCAAGATTTCTTTCATTTTGCATATTAAAGGGAGTAACGAACCTTAATGTTATCACACATCATTTCACTTTTTTATTTTTTGTCTACACCAATAGCTCCAACCTATTGATTGAATGTATTAGGTACACCCATGTGCCAAATATCTCGCAACACCACTTATTCCTTCTGTTGGTCTACATGAGTATGCTCTATTGTAGAATTCTTCTCCTCTACTTCCATCTTCTTTTATGTCTTATATTGTTCTTATGATAGCTTTCTTTCAACACCATACTAGTATTGGTGTGTCATTCAATAGACACTTCTTCCCATTCTCCCTCACTTTCATAAGCCACTTTCTTGGCTTGTTTGTCTACTTAGCCTTTTCCAAGGAATTCACATGTGTAAGTAACCTTTAAATCTTGGATATAGGAGCCACCCAACACATGAATTTTAGGAAAGATTTATTTTGGACCTAGTAGGATTGCAACTTAAATTCAATCTTTCTAGTAGATCACACCACACACAAACCAAGTGGAAAAGGTCTGGTCGAGGCATTTCTACAAGGATTGGGGCAAAATGATTTCCAATGTTTGGTATGTTCCCACATTTAAAAAAAAAATGTTGTCTTTGATATTGATTCGTCAATCAAGATGTCAAATTGTGATGGAAAAATGAATGATTAAATTCAACTCTGAAAATGATCATTTAAAAAGAGTGATGACAAGATATAAAGATGGTAAACTTCTTAAGATGAAAGAATAAGCATTCCAATAATGAAGGAATTTGTAGAGTCGGTTGAGACTGGAATTACACCCATCATATTGTTGCATGTTCATTTTAGATACTTACATGATCTGTCTCATTCAACTTCAAAAACAAGGAATGGTGAGGGGATTCCCCACATTTTAGAAAGAAAATGCAAGATGTCAAGCTTGCATTTATGCTAAACAAAAAATGTGATCATTTCCCACAACTAGGAGATTATAGCTTGTTCACAACGATATTTTTGGACCCCTTGAAACTTCACTCAAGGGATGTAAATACTTTATTTTATTCATTGATGACTTTAAGAAGATGATTTGGGTGTATTTTTTGAAGGAAAAAATAGAGGCATTTGAGAAGTTTAAGTCTTTTCAAAATTTAGATGAAATTGCAAGTAAAGAAAAAATTACAACTTTGTGAACCGATAATGGAGTCGAATTATTTTCCATTGAATTCCAAGAATATTGTCAACATAAAGGAGTTAGGAGACATTTGACTAACTCCTACACTCCACAACAAAATGAAGTGACTCAAAGGACGAATCAAACATTGATGAGTATGGCTAGAGCAGTGTTGATATTTAAAATATTGAGTACTAAATATTGGGCCAAGGCCATACACAAAACAGTTTACTTGAGTAATAGATACCCCTTCATCTTTATATGAAATTATCCATTTGAAGGATAGTATGGATTCAAACCAAAGATCAAGCATCTTAGAGTTTTTAATTTAGTATGTCATGCTCTTATTCCAAAAGAGAAACAATCTAAATTAGATTCAAGGAGTATGAAATGCATATTGATAGAGTATTATGAACAAAAAAACGGGGTACAGATTTGCATCAAATGGGAAATTTATTGTTACTCTAAGTGCACAAGAAATCAATAAACTACTTAGTTAATTGGAACAATAAGTAACTAAGGAACAAGAAAGTATGAAACACAAACAAATCAAGGGATTGTCATTGGTTTCAAATGGACATGGCACTAACAAAACAAATGGAAGATGAAGAATTACCAAATTCTTCACAAGTTGACTGAGAAGATTCAACACAAGTTAACTTAGATAATACTCCTCAAGGTGGTACATCAACTCCATCTCAATTTTCACACAAGATTTCAGAGTGGGAAATTCCATCTCTCAACAAAGTCAAATCTAATTGAAAACATAAAACATGGACTAGGGGTTCTATATTGGGTCAAAGGATTTTTTTCTCTTGCAACTAATGTGACTACTAAACCTTCGAATTTTGTTGAGGCGGTTGACCAGAAAGAATGAAGCAATAAAAAGTGAATATGATCTAGTGTTTAAGAATAAGGCTTGGAAATTGTTAAGTATCCTTCAAATGTAAAATACATTGGTTGCAAATAGGTTTACGAAATAAAATATAATACAAATGGTGAAATTAATAAATTCAAGGCTAAACTAGTAGAAAAGGGTTTTTCACAGAAAGAATGGAATGATTATGAAAAAATATTCACTCTAATAGCTAAGTGGAACACTATTAGGGTGGTGCTTCCTTTAGCCACACAAAATGGATGGAAAGTGCATCAAATGGATGTAAAAAGCGCACTTATCAATGGTGATTTATAGGAGGAAGTATATATGACTTGACCTCTACGTTTTAAAATTCTGAGACAAACAACAAAGTTGTTACAGGAAAATCCCCCTGTGGACAAGTGGATTTCCTCTTGAACCCTAAATCTCCAAGATCAAGACATAAAGGTGCTAACGTTGGTCACTGACATCCTTTTAAACCTAGCTAAGTCAATCAAATAGAGAAAAGGAAGAAGATGTACCTTTTTACGATGTTTTTCCTTGCCCAGTCCAAGTTGAGCCTTGATCTCCAAGCTCTTCAACAAGTCATGCAATCCAATAACAACAAAGACAAAACAACTTCCTATTCTACCATGATTAATTCAAAACTAGATCTATCTATCAAATACAGTTTCATGTAGGCATACACAACCTTGAAAGAAATAGGCCAAGCACATGTATTAATGAGAACTCGATAGCAATACTTACAGACCTTTGATGAAGTTGTAGCAGCCTCACCAAGCTCTCCTTGTCCAACCCCTTGCTCAAATGATCCACAAACAAAATGACTATGCTTCATTGATTACCTCCCTTATGAGATCATAAGTTTGATGCCTTCAATGTCCTCAATACCACTTCTCATGAGATCATAAGTTTGGTATCTCTAAAACTCCATGTATCATTCACCATGAGGAGGCCTCCTTATATAAGCTTGGAGAGGCCCAACTACCTTAGAGATTCTTGGGATAGATTGAGGATCTTTCTCCATCAGTTGTGGATCCTCCCTAAGATCCAGCCTTGACCTCAGATTCGAATCAAACTAACTCCACAGATGAGGGGGATTTTTCCCTGATTTTCCTCAACAACCCAAGATTTCCTCAAATAGCCCAACTCTCCCCCAAAGGAGGGCAAGGAGCATTGGCACTCCCTGATAGTGGGTAGGGGAGCGTTGCCCAAAATGTCCTCAAAAAAACCCAACGCTCCCCCAAAAGGGTGCACAAAGTGCTAGAACGCTCCCCCAAAGAAGGTCAAGGAGCGTTGGCAGTCCCTGACAGTGGGTAGGGGAGCGATGGCCTTCAAAATTCATTTTTAAGAGGTTTTTTTCATGGAAAAATCTTTGTACTCTTCATCAAATGATTTCTTCTTCTTTAACCAGTCTCTGAGGGTGTCTTCAAGTGTTCCTTGTGATGTCGTTCGAGACACGACATGGGCAATATGACTGTATGTTGTCTGCGACACTTGTGGCCAAAATGTGACACTTGCAACACTTGTAATGACAACAATAGTTCATCATTGAAATGAGTAATTTTGAAGTGTAACAGATTTCCCCCAAAAGTGCGAAGTTAGAAAACGGAAACTGATGACTGAAGTACTTTGTAGACTTTTTTGAGCAAGGGTATGGACTTGGAGAACCTGGTAGAAGCTGCACACAACCATCAAACAAATATTATGACATGTTTCAAACCCAAGGCAGGCATACCTATGCTTGGGTGATAAAGACTTGCAAGGTATGGCCGCCATAAGATACATTGCGGATCCATAACTATATTAACAAAGAGTATAGCCACCAAAGATACAATGTGGATCTATACTTTCATGACATGAATTGATCGTAGCCACAAAAAATACACAGTGGATCTATGAAACGAAAAGACATAGCCATAGACCAATACAAAGTGGATCGATGTAACAATATATGAGTCAATATTCAAGAGAAACTTTGTTGCAACCTGGGTAAAGTACATATCAAAGTGATCACTCAACCCAGGGTATTCTTACCGATCCCGATGCGGTACGAGTCTAACCATGTGAATAGATGTCCTGATGTCGAACATGGTAGAAACTGCTTGATTACCGGTCAATGAGGCAAACCATTAACAAGCGCGAGGGAAATCGCCATTGATGTCAATGATTCCCAAGGTACCCTAGTACATTCCAACGAATGTGAATACATGAGTTGAAGTCGAACATTCGTGGAATCATCCGATCAGAGGTTAATGATGTAAACCCACTGTCGGAAGCAAGGAGGCCTGCCATTGAGGCATGCTAGTCCCAAGGTACTAACTGATTTCTAAGTCTAGTTCCTGGATAATATGTTGAAGTCCACATGAACAAACTCGTCGAAGCAAGGCCTTGATGTATCCCCCATCAATGACACGAAACTGACACAGAGATGTAAATTTGGTGGATCAAAAGAACATGGACTGACACAGGTATTGAAACAGGATATTTGTGATGGTTAACTCTCGAGGCAGATACTTCCCTTGAACACTTAGGCACAACAACAGAAACATGACATGGACCAAAACATGATGATGCAGTGGATACTGTGACTTTCGTCGGGTGACCTAAAGGAGTAAAGAAACTCAGAGGTTTGGTTCAGTGCAGAGGTTTAGCGGATTAAAATGTATGCAAAGACAAAGTGTCTTGTTCAAGGGTGACTGTAAGAGTGACTAGTGATGTTTTCAAAAACTGCTTGGCTTGCTTCCTTCAAAATTTTCTTCCATCCAAATAGACAAGTACCTCTTTTTTATTTAACAAGCTCGAGGAGGGTAACACATACTCGATATAACTCACATTCAGTAAGTCCCTTTTCCTTTGTTTAATGAACTGGAAGAAGTAAGGGTTTGGTCTCGAGT
>SNQJ01S0115711.1:21775-48565 GCA_010110895.2 Picea sitchensis | reverse complement strand
GGCCCTCTTAGCAACAATTATGTAGATGGAACAAAACTTCCCTCCAACAATAAGGGGTACTCCCCGATACACAATCCCAAATAGACTATGCATCGTTTGGTTTAGGAGACCCAACCATATTCTGATCTGGTTTCCATTATTGGTTATGATGTTTTGAATAGTTATGCAAATGAAGATGTAGATGAAGACTATGTAAAATCATAAAATAAATATAATCTACTCTAACCTATCCTACCCCAGATAGTAGAAAATTATCATAACTAAAAGAGGTGAAATGAAACTATACTTTGCAAAACACTCCAATCATATAGTTGTTATGAATATGAAAATCTAGATAACACATGTATGTAAATGTATAACCAGAATAGTCTAAGTCATATTACAGCATACATTAACAAATCATATGCTTAGGATATAAACATGTCAAGAACAAATAACATGGATGTTAGAAAAATAACAATTACTTTAACAATAGTCTATGGGAAACAATAAATTCTTACAACACATTGTAACTAGTAAATAATCTGCTAAAAAATAGTTGAAAAACTAGCAAGCATTTACAAACAATTGTTCTCTCTATCCAAAACTAGTCCTGAGAGATTCTCAATTTTAGTTAGCACAAGATTATCTTTGAAAATAGTTTCTTAAGTTTCTACAATGCTTGAAGAGCCCCTACAAAATGGGTTTCTTCGTTTATTCATACAACTATTACAAACTCTCAAAAGTGACTTCTTCCATTCCTCAACAAGTAGTTACACATTTTTTTATCTTCCCGCCACTAACTATTTACAGGTGTGAGAATGGGGATGAAATGAGGGTAGTTGGGAAAAAGACAAAATAGTATGTAGTTTTCAGTAAATTTGAATTTGTTTTTTCGTCTTATTCATGGACTCTTGTCCCTAATGTAAGTTGTCCACATTTCTATCTAGTCATAGAGAGATATGATAGTGTGGTAAGAAAGTTCCTCAAGAGTTTTTTCGTACATGGTTGTGTTCTCATTGAGAGTCTCCATGTATTTTGATAAAGTATCCATGAATTCCTGGATTATTGTTTGGAATTTGGTGGGTTGTATCATATGTTGTTCTATCAAGTCCATCATCACCTTTGTGGAAGATTAAGTTATATCTCACCTGTGATTTGTGCTCTACTATATTTATTTAGAAGTTTCTCCATTCTGAGGGTCTTCCTAAGATATTATATGGGAGGGAGACAATACTTCCATATTAAAACGTGTGCTTCCTTGTGCAATTGCACATAGATTTCCATTGAGTTGGTCATATATTTGTCTTCTCTCTTCCTAGCTTGCCAACATTGGTCTAGAAAAGAATAATTAATCTTCCTTTCTATGATTGAGGTGTGTGGGAGCTCGATTGACACGCTTGGATTTTCAGAAATCCATCTATCAATATCTCCTAATCCTTCTCAGATGGGGATGAATCAAGTGTTCTTGGCCTGTAATTGACTACGTTGTTCTATAATCGTGGTTGTTGTAATTTGAAAGAGGTGGAAGTGGGCATACATGTCTATGATGGATTCCTATAGTTCTTCCTTGACTTTATTTACACTTTCCTTGAACTCTTTCAGGATACAATCATCTACCTTCACCTGCTTGAGCTTCTCCTCCATCTCTTTAATCTTAGGAGCTTTCTCTAGATTCCAGTAGTATAAGTTCTTGATGTTATATTTCGTCACTGTAGTGAAAGATGTGCCAACAAAGGCTATTGATATTGGATCCTCACTAATGTTTTATGTTATCAGGGTCTATGTGAGGACTGATATTGGATTTCCTCCCATGACGGGCACTTTCCTCATTTGTTCCTATACAATCCTTCCTGTGAATTTGTCATATTTGAACTTCTTCAGATTGGCCACCTTTCTTGTTTTGTATGGGGTACAAAGCCCTAGATTCAACTTGTTGAATTGATTGTGATTGTTTGTATCTCCTCTTGATATCTACGAGATGTTAGTGTCCATTGGATATGCATAGTTGTTATGATATTATTCATACTTCTTGTGTTGTTCCTCCTAAACTGCCTTGTATGCAACCTCATTTGTTTCTTTCTGTGCTAATTCTACGACTGATGCTGCATATTCTACCTTTTGTTCATCTTATTTCTTGACAGTCACCTTTTCTTCTTCTTCTGCTTAATATTTTTCCATTGTTTCTATTGCAACAGCTTTAGCTTTAGCTCTGACTTCATAGGTTTTCCTTTTATTTTTTGTGGCATGTTCCTTCTTTTGTGGACCCTTTCCTTATTTCTTCTTTTCTTGTCCATCATTGTTTCCTCTTCTTTTATTGATATATAATGCAAATATGTGGTTGCAACAGATGCATGTGTTTCTTCTAATTCTCATTCTTTATTTTGTTCTTCCTCACATGATATTTATTCATCTTCCATTCTCCCTAGGGGCTTGCCTTATCTCCTGGAAATGAACTCATCATATGTCTTGTCCCTGCAATGGACTTCCTCTTCCTCCCATGTGGATGAAGTGTATTCCTTGACCACTTTATTTGGGTGATGCCTTTTGAATTGCTCTTCTCCAAAGAAATACGATGTTAACATATCCACTTCATCCTGAGCTTGCTTGGTGGTATCGAAAGAGTAGGAGTGGATACATAATGGTAATGGGGGCCAAATAGATTTCTTTCCTCGGTAGAGAAGTCATACAAATCCATTGATCATTATTTTGTATGCACTTCCTGGAGCACCAACTTGTCTGGGACAAATCTAGGGAGTAAATTTGGAGCTTTGGTGGCTCCATATATTCTAATGTATCTGTCATGCTCCATTAAGTACTGGTCCCCTATCATTTCGATTATTTCTAATACCTTTTCGATCATGCATGCGTCTAGCATGAAAAAAATGAATTCATATAATGGGGCCAAGAAGTGGTCACATATCCACTCTATCATATACTTGTGCTCCTAGAGCACTTTGGAGTAGATGTGGATGGTCGGTTCTGTCAACTACCATGCCCACCCCATTTTAGGATATTGGTGTTCCACGCACATGATATCTAGAAGATATGAGAACATGTGAAAATATGGAAATGTTATGGGTTTGTCTCCTTTGACGACTGAGATAAAATTTGTTAAGTTTGATGATAAGATATTATCCCAGTTGAATGATGACCCTTAATATACATAGTAATATATTAGGGGAATATATGAAAGATAAAAATTGGAAGCGCCTAGCTCTCCATACAATCTGTAGATCATAGCTACATTGTACTGATATGGATTCCTCAGTGTGGTTTTTGTGTACCCACCATTCCGTCCATGTTTGAATGATTTATTTGTTTTGTACCATATGAAAAACACGTCTTTTACGGTGTGCTTGAATCCACCGAGAAGTTAGTAATCTAATTTTTTGTTTCATTTCTCTATATGGTAACATTTTTCTATATCTGGAGGCTAGAACAAAGCTATGAGATCTCCCCTAGTATTGAATATCTACTTGTTCTCCAAGTATACATGCTTGAGGATCCAAGAAATGACATTTTCACAGGAAAATACTATAGTGTAGGCTTATAATCTATGTATTCCTGATTTTCTAATGTTCTTGAAAACTTTAAGCTAATCTTGGTCATATTCCACATCGACGAGGAAATTTTTCTTTTTAAACATTAGGAAGATGTCTCCCCATTTGAGAGAGTCTCCTCCCTTTTCTAAAATTCTTGTTGTGTCATCATAAATTTCTCATGTTGTGTTAGGTTCATCTTCATGATGGATCCCACTCTATAGGCCTATGTGGTGGGTGATTTTCTTGTTACCTTCTTCCTTGCAGACATTTCTAAACCTAAAACACATACTCAAAATTAGCGCAAAAAAAAACAGGAGAAAAAACAAGCATGATCAGATCACGAGCTGTAATCAATAAAAGATAAGCATGAAAAAAAATATTCTTATTTAACCCAAGTTTCAAGTACTAGAAGAGTCACTTGAATCGATGTTGGGCAAGAGATCATCATCCTAGGAGGAAAGGATGATTGGTGACATTATGATAATTTAAGTTTTGGTGAGGAGTGGGGTGAAAATTCCAGGTAGGTTGGTGAAGACTCTTCTAACTTGGAAGAAATGAGTTTGTAGTAGTTTGTGGGATCTTCTCTGGTATACACCAGATGTTTTAGTGTAAATTTCACTGGTCACACCACTAGATTTTGGATAAATTCCTCCGGTTAAAACTAGAGGTGATAGTGTCAAGCCTTCAAGATGAATTGATAAAGATTATGTGAAGTGATCCAATGAATATTGACACCTAAGTTGTTAAATGTGTTGGAGAAAAATGGAGGTAATAGTCACTATCTCTCCATTGAAATTGGAGGGGATCACATGAAGTGCTCAGTTGGACAGAAATGGAGTTGTTATAAAGTCCTCCAGAGAAACTGAAGGGAATCACATTTAGTGCTATGTTCTCTGGTCCCACCGAAGACTTGTGTGTGAAGACCTTCAGTTATGACTGGAGGAGTTACCTAAAATTTATTTGGATACATTTTTTTTATTTCAACGATGTTTGTGAGAAGTGCATCGGTTCCTCAAGACATTAGAGGAGTTTCTAAGAACTCCTGCAATTCAACTGGAATAGATAAGATCAAGTTCACCAATTGTTGATTTAGTGTCCCATAAGACTTTGTGGGAAGACCTGTGATGTATACCGGAGAACTTAAGGGGAACTCCTCTAGAATACACCAGAGGATTTTGAAAGAACTCGGTCGATATCCAGAGAATGGTTTTTTCAATATTTTTCTAAGTATTGGAGCAACAGATTCAACCCAAACCAAATGTAAAATAAGGTGACATGTTGAGAGAGAGGAAAACAAAGATCAATCATTTGGAAATTTTTTAAAATGAGGATTCTCTTATAGAAGACAAGAGGGATCCCATTTTCTTGGAGAGGAGGCCTTACAAGAAAAAAATAAAAGAAAAAGGGATGTTGTGATGCTTGACATAGAAATGTGTTTATAAATGAAAACATTATTCATCATTTAATTCTTTTGGAATAATTTAGAGGGGAGGTTTGTGCAAGAGTGATTTATCAGCAAATACTTTGGAGTGGGTAGACTTTTTTGAAGAGAAAATTTTGGAACGGATCACCATAGTCCACATAAAAGTATGTCGAGAAGAAATTTCACGTATGTGATTTCATTCTATTCATCATCTCAATCTTTCCCTATTTGATTCAAACTATTTTCAATGCATTCAAAATAAAATAAAATAGTTTCATAATTACCTTCAATATTGGAAGCCCTATTTTTGTTGTTTTTCTTGGTTCCCCTCTCTATACTTAACAAGGAGATTTTATTTTATCAAGCAATAAATTTTTATACGGTTTATTTACTTCTATATGGAGAATTTGACATCCGTTGCAATGGTACCACTCATTGCATTGGATCCCATACCTTATTGATATCAATTGTTTTCCAAAAAACTGTTTTGTAGTATGTGGTGTACATTATACAATAATATCACACGAGTGCCCATATTTATGTCAACAACAATGATGAGTTTAAAATATAAATACGATTGATTTTAGTATAATATGAATATTGGTTTGGTAGTGTTCAAAAATGAGTAATAATAATTAATGTGTATACATATGTTTAACGCACCTAAGTGTACTATTTTATTATATGCACCGAAATACTATTTTTTGAAAAATATTTCATAATTTATATATCTGATGATTCCGTCTTTTTTTTTATATAGAATATGGTCAATAGAAGTTTAAGGAAAACAACTTATTACAATGAGCATGATGGTATTTCATCCCAAGAAGATAATGAGGAAAATTATTTAAGTTTTATAAAAAAAATAGTTATATATTCGAATTTTCTATAGGTTTAAATCAATGATGTGTATTGGTTAATACATGTCATGCAAAACAAAAACTTGAAGAATCTCAATAAGGTTGTTCACAATCCAAGTGAAAAAGAGAGTAAAAACTTTATGGAAATGTTGCAAAGAGAGGAACTAGGTGGATCAAAAGGTAATAAACATGAATTGTTTCTTTGAATTTTACTAAAAAATGATTTTCTTAACATTAATTGCTAACAATTTTAAACACTCGATTTCACATTTTTTCAATGTTATGCAGTGACCAAGAACAAGGGAATGGAATGCCATCTTAAGAGGAAAAAAAATATTAAGGTTTAAATGATGATGACATGTTGGTCATCAATTCATTTGGAAAGGTGCTAGAGGTTAATGAGAGGGGAAAATTGTTTTACAAAATTTTGAGGGATACAGTGGAAAGAATGTATAGACATACTTTCCACTTACAATACAAAAATAAATCCAATGACTCCAAGAATCAGGTTATCCATAAAATATAGGAAGCATTTCTAGATCAATGGTCAATGAAACCCATGAGACTTGCAATAGAAAAAACTTACAATAACAAAAAATAATTATTTAAATAGTATTATACTAAACATGTGTTTCTATAATATGTCCCAAAAATTACCAAATTAATTTTTTTCTATATTTACTTTCATGTTGATTAAAAAATAATTTATTATTCTTTTTCCTATTTTGGGAAGATTATGAAAATTCCAAAAAAGTGTACAATGATATGGTAAAAGAAATGAACATAGTAGCATCACAAGAGGAGACACCCAACAACAATGTGCATCGGATGTGTGTAATCATTCATTTATTCTTTCATGTACATTGAATTTAATTATCATATGGAATGATAATTTTCAATTGTTTTGTTGCAGAAAAAAAAAAAATGGAACCCATTTAGCACATAAGATGAGAGAACAAGGAAGAAAAGGGTTGATCACAAAGTTTGTAAGTAATTATATTTTCGGCCTTACTTAAGATTTCATATTTTTTGTGATATTTATATTTAAATAATCAATTTACACTCATTCATGGATTCCTTCTAGTAGGAGCTAACATACAAAGAAGAGCCAACTGAAGAATTGATCAACATTGGGTTAAGTGAGGGTTGTGAATATATGTTGAAGTATCAAGGTTTAATTGAACAATTTGTAATTAGCTAAGTTGTTTAAACTCAATTGTTTTATAATTAATTGAACAATAAGAAACATTTATATTAATTATAGCGACTATGATTTTTCATATTAAACACGCAGGACACAAAGTATGAAGTGCAGCCAAAAAAAGAGATTTTGAGAGACGACACGCAACATGAATTTAAAAGCATGTGCATTTTTTATGAATAACTCTTTTCTATTTACACAATCATGCATATTCTACTATATAAATGTATATTTACTTATTATAATTCATTTCTATGTTTGTATATGGAACATGAACATGCAGAACAGAAAAAACAAGTCGATCAAGAAAACATTAGTTTAAATAACCAAATTACAATATCGCCTACAAGTGATGAAGAAATAAGGTATGCACATAACTCGAGCAATGATGACAGTTCATGTGATGGGTGCCAACCAATATAATTAAATTTTCTTGCAAGTTGTATGTTTTGGAATATTTGTTTGTGAAAATCAGGGATTTTGTTTAATGTACTTGACACAATGTCCCAATTGCATGAGATGTTACCAATAAGTGTAACAATTAAATATTGGTTGCATTTTTATTATTGTGGACCTTTACATTGTTCCATTTTGTATGACGATCGGTCTCTTATTCATATATAATAAAATGGGTTTCTTATTTTATTGCATCGTTGAATGTTATCGAATGTTGCGTTGTTGATTAATTAATATATGGAAAATTTAGATTGTTACAAATAATAGAGGTGTAATTTGTTGGCTAATGCATTAACGCAATCATTATATCAAAAAGAAATAAAAAATATAAAAACAATATTATTATAAAGAATTATTTGATCTTGAGATGATTAATTGAAAATTTGTAAAAAAATAATTAATTAAAATATATACATATTAGTGCACTATATTTGTTTGAACTCACTAAATGATGCATGGCATAAAATATATAGTGGTGCATTCTCATGAGTCATATGCACCAGTGCATATTAATTACATTAAAGAACCAGTACTAAACATTGTCAAAAAACACCATTTCTTTAAATGACATAACATACGATTGATTATATTTATCGTTTCAAAATATTCTGGTGTGCATAATTACAATTCACATCATTTATTTACATATAATATATGTATCGTTTATTTGAATATCATATACGCAATGGTTCTTAGTAACAAAGAATGACACTCACATTTCACCTCAAATATTCAAAATTTCACTATCATTCGATGAATATGGTAGTACAAGCCCCACTGTGTGCAAACTATAAGAGCACTGGTGTGCCATAAAATAAAAAGAATGTGATGCAAATCCATTCAGGCTGGATCGAACTCCTGATCTAAGTTCATATCTAACAAGATCCGAATTGGCTCTCGAGATCCCATAGACCCCTGGATTTTCTTCTCCCATAGGCTGCTCAACAAACAAGCACAAAATTAAAATTCGCGAGGGTCCTTTTTCTCTTTCCGATTCATGCATGTGACCATGACTTAGGACCAAGCTTAGCAAAAGGGTTGTTCGATGCTCTAGAGTTCCTCCATTCCAACCCCAACAAGTATCTTTACCCAGATAGTCGAACCACCCAACCCCGAAGGGTACAAGGCTATAACAGTCCACACTCCCCCTTTAATCAATGGTCTATGTTTACTTCAAGCTCTCGGGCTCCGAACTTCAAGGATTTTCTGCACTACACAATAACAACGAAATCCACTCGGAGTTATGGATCACTGAAGTCTTGACGCTCGGGGATATAACGGCTCACACTTGTCCATCGATCTATGACTAAGATTAAATCTCAACTTCAAAGCTTTGGGGCTCCAGGCCTCTTGAAAACAACTAACTATCATTGAATCATCAAATTGAGGAAGTCCGAAGGACTCAAGGTTTAATGACCTCTCTCCTCCAACCTGATCGAACGATTGTGGGGAAATTCGACTTCTCGCAAGTAAATCTCGTCCACCCATTCTTAAAAAAAGGTATTCTTACACTCCTTGGGTTCCTACCTGGAACCTTTCCCTCGCTATTTATTTTAATCTTTGTTCACTTTGATGAAGTGAACCCCAACACACTTACGTGTCTCTCCCGAGATTTTCACCCTTAAATCTTTATGGGTCATGCACTCCTTGTGCTAACTCTCCTGATATTTGGAATTTTAAAGGTCCTCTTGTGCACTACTTACACCCACTCTATGCATAATTTCATTGTCTCTCCCGAGATTCTAAACCTGTAAAAGGTTGGTCTCCAAACACCTTGTGTTGGCATTGTGCACTCCTTGCACGAAGACTACTAGAAGAGAAACAATTGAAGCTTAAATAGAATAAAAAACTCATTCAGTAAACATAAAACATTCACATATATACATAAACACAACAACAAAATATCAATTTAGTTCCAGGAAGAACATAAACAGGTTTACAGTCTTCTCTCAGAAATTTTGAGAGTATTTCTCTTAATTCCAAAAAAACTTACTTTCAGCATAGATTACATTGATTTATACATGAATTTGATTCTCGATCCTTCCCTCCAGGTCAATCTAGAGCTTTGACATATTAATAAAGGAATTCCTATCACTAAGCTACCATAGTAAATGCTCATTTACAATTTCATATTTGACTCAATGCTGAAAATTTGTACAATCCTACAGACATTAAAGGAAATTACAACTTTCCATATTTACATACAATGGTTTTAGTCTTTAGATCTCAAGGGATATTTAATTAAAAAGTTCTCAAAATTAAATTTTGTGACATCCTTTGAATCAAAACCAGTTAATGTGCACTGTGTTGTAGGTTGAGTCACCTTCCACCATGCTTCATTAATTGTGTTCATGATTCTCCTGCATCATACTCCCCTAGACAAAAAATTCATGGGCTCCTCAACCTCCTTTCCATGTTTCTGTATGTCTTCTTCAGTTAACCAGCTGGAATATTCTATTGGATGGTCCTTCCATCTGACTAAGTATTCATAATAGACCTTCCTCTTGGTCCTTTTAGCAATCCTCTGCTCTAAAATCTTCTCTTTCTGGAGCTTCTCTATTGTGGTCATATGTTGCATCCACTGGACTTCATCTTGATCATCTTCTTCTCCTATACCATCCCCTCTATAAGGATATAATTCTTCTACATTAAATATTGGTGAAATGTCAATGTCTGGCAACTCAATCTCATAAGAACTTGCAGAAAATTTCTTGAGGATTTTACAAGGTCCTATATTTTTCATCTTTAATTTATTATATTCCCCTCACGAGAAACTTTATTTCCTCATATGTGCCATAACTTGGTCTCCAACTTCAAAATTTACCTCTTTCCTTTTCTGATATACTTTGTCCTTGTATCTCTGGTTTTTATCCTGCAGCTGGCCTTTGATTTGTTCGTACAAGTTTTTCATTTCTGCAGCAAATTCTTCTGCTCCTACACTCTGAAATTCATTTTTTCCCAAATATCTCAATTCAAAAATTCCTCTAGGGTGCATTCCATATACTATCTGGAATGAGCTCTTTCCATTACTCATGTTCGGTGAATCATTATATGCAAATTATCCTTGAGGAAGAACTTGATCCCCTTGAGTCTTATGTTCAGCCACCAAACTTCTCAGCAAATTTCCCAAGATTATATTCACTACCTCAGTCTGTCCATATCTCTAAGGGTGATATGTTGAACTAAAATACAAAGTTGTCCCCAGTTTCTTCCATTAAGTTCTCCAAAAGTGTGCTACAAATTTTGTGTCTCTGTCTGAGACTATACTCCTATGTAGTCCATGAAATCTCACAATCTCCTTGAAAGACAAATTTTATATGTGAGTAGCATCACTCGTTTTGTGACATGGCATAAAATGTGCCATATTAGAAAATCTGTCAACTACCACAAAAATTGAATCATTCACCCTCTGGGGTCTTGGAATTCCCAGAACAAAATCCATACTTATATCATCCCATGGATTGTTTGGAATAGGAAATGGTTTGTATAGTCATGTATTATGTTTCTTTCCTTTAGTGTATTGGAAAATCCTACATTTTTCCACAAACTTCTTCACATCAGATCTCATGCCTGGCTAATAGTACGAAGAACTCAACTGTGCGTATGTATTATCATGGTCAAAATTTCCAACCAATCCTCCACTCTTCGTTCCCTTCAACAAATTGTCCCTCATTGAACATTTCAGGATACATAATTGACTCCCTTTGAATAATAAGCCTTCCTGGATCAAGTACTCCATCCATGGGCTTCTATCCCTCATTAAAGGATTTTCACAAGCTCCATAAGCCTCCTTGAAGTCTGGGTCTTCCTTGTACATTTCCTTGAGGTGTTCAAACACCAAAGTCTCCACTTCGAATTCCTGGAAGATCAAACATATCCTACTCAAAGCATCTGCAAATTTGTTAACACTCCCACTAATATGATTAATGAAAAAAGTAAAATTCTACATGTCTTCTACCGATTTGGCATGCCTCTGATTCATCTTCTCTTGTCAAGTTATAAACTGAAAAGCATGATTGTCAGTATACAAAATAAACTCTTTTGGTATAAGATAATGCCTCCACTTTTCAAAGATTGAATTATAGCATAAAATTCCTTATCTTAAGTCGAATATTTTTTCTTAGCATCATTCAACTTTTCCCTGAAATAAGCAACAAGCTTATCATATTGACGTAAAACTGCATTGATGGCTACTCCACTTGCATCACACTTGAGTTGGAAAGTCTTTCTAAAATATGGAAAAATCAAGATGGGTTGTTCTGTTATATTCTCCTTTAACTGTCTAAATCCTTACTTAGCTTCTTTTGTCCAGTCAAAAGATCCATGTTCTTTCTTTATAGTATTCACTATGAGTGCACATATATTGCTAATTTTTTTATGAAATTTCTATAAAAAATTATTAATCGATGAAAACTTATTAAATCTAACACACTTCTTGGAGAAGGCCACTCCTTTATATCCCTTACCTTCTATGGATCCATCTTCAATTCATTTGAAGAGATCACAAACCCAAAATACACAAGTTTTTTCTTCATAAAAGAACATTTCTTCAAATTTATCAACAACTTTTCTTGTTCTAATCTTCTCAAAACTATCCTCAAGTGTCTCAAATGCTCCTCCTTAGTCCTACTATAGACTAGGATATCATCCAATTAAACAATCACAAATTTCCCAAGAAATTCTTCAATCACTTCATTCATTAACCTCATGAATGCACTTCGATCATTGGTTAAACCAAATGGCATAACAAGCCACTCACACAACCCTTCATTTTATTTGAATGTTGTTTTCCATTCATCCCCTTCTCTCATCCTTATTTGATGATAACCACTTTTCAAGTCTATCTTGGAAAAATAACTAGCTCCACTCAAACAATCCATCAAATCATCCATTATGGGTAAAGGAAATCTATACCTGATGATTATCTTGTTTATAACTCTAGAATTTGTGCACATTATCCAACCATCATCCATCTTTGGACTCAACATAGTCGGTACTATGCATGGGTTCTGAATTTATCTGATCAACCCTTTGTCCAACAACTCTTGGACCTGCTTTTTAAATTCTTCATTCTCTTGAGGGGTCAATCTATCTGCTTCTTTTTTCGGAAAACTTGCACTCGGAATAAGGTCAATATGATGACTAATACTTTTGATGGGAGGTAATGAATGAGGCAATTCAACCACCACAATGCCCACAAACTCATTCAATAATTCCTTAATTTCAACAGGAAATTCATTCATGGAATTATTTGTAAGGATAACTCTCGGCTTACCTATAACAACAAACTGCATTTCCTGATCTTTCTTAACTTCTTTCAAGAGCTCCTTCCCACTCATGAAAAGTATACTCGGACTAGCCTCCTCTTTGGCTCCCTTATCTTCCAGTGGAAACGACATATGTCTACACCCATTTTTCTCAAGGGTATACGTATTCTTTCTCCCATGATGTATGAAATTTATGTCATATTTCCATGGCCTTCCTAGCAGAACATGACAAACATCCATATGTATGACATAACATAAAAATTCATCCTTATAAATACCAATATTAAATTCAACTTTACATTATTTACTTACCATGACTTGATGTCCTTTTTGCAGCTGCGACACCCTATACGAATTTAGATGTGTTGTCGTTTCCAACTTAAACTTTTCCACCATTTCTATGGACACTAAATTATCAATTCTTCCACTGTCTATGATCACCTTGCATACCTTATCTCTCAAATTTCAATTAGTTCTAAACAAACTAGTTCTTTGTATTGTCTCTTGCACCTCTTTTTATGGCTTCACAAGGGCTTTCCTTATCATGAGTGATCTCCACTCTTCGACAAATTCTGCTTTTGTCTTCATTTCTACAATCTTCTATTGAGCCTCAGTAATGTGAGATTCTCTAAAACCTCCAGTTTTGTTTTCAGGACACTCCCAAGACATGTGTCATGTCTTCCCACAAGCATAACACTTAATCTATCCTCCTTTGCCTCTTCCTCTGCCTCTTGGAAATGGTCTCCTTCCTCCATAGTCTCCTTCTCTAGAGCCTCCTCCTCTATCTATCTGGTTGGCAGAGCTACTATCTTCTTCCTTTTTTTTATGGAATCTTTCTCTTGTGGTTCCTTTCCCTTGTTTTTCTGGCTTTGCTTTCTTGTCAGTTTTTCTTCTGGCTTCAAGGCTACCTGATAAGCATCTTCTAAATTCCTCATTGTGACTAAACTAATCTCATATTGAATTTCATACCTCAACCCATTGATATATCTAACAACTTTCTCTTCATAATTTTCCTTGTGTCCTACTCTTATATTCAATTTATAGAATTATTCAGTATATTCCTTCATTGACAAACCTTTCTGTCTCATATTATGCAATCTTCTGAATAGAATCAACTGATAATACTTAGGTACAAATTTAGACTTGAGCTTAACTACCATTCTATCCCAACTCTTAATCTTGGGCTTACTTTTCCTCCTTTTTTCATCTTGTAACTCATCCCACAATGAAGTTTCAAGTCCCTTCAACTTGGTCACAACATGCTTTACTTTCTTCTCATCATCAATCTCCTCATAATGAAAATATTTATCTAAGGTATTTATCCAATCAAGCAATTCTTCTACATTCAAATTACCTTCATAAATCAAGACTTCCATCTTCTCCCTAGTTCCCATCTTGACAAAAACTCTCAACAATCATTCATATCCTGCTTCTTCTCCTTTAACTTCCTCTTCTTATGGATTTTCACTCTCGACATCAATAACATCACCAGTCTCTAGTGCTCTCCTTTGTGTTTTTTCCATGGCATCTAATCTTGCATGAAGTTGTCTCATTTCTTCCTCCATAGTTGTGTTGGCTACAGATCTCTCCCTACGTATCCTCGATGGAATGGATTCCAATATATCTCCACATAGAGCTTTGACCTGGTCTGATACCACCTTACACAAACCCCTTCGGGCTAGCTTGATCTCCTGGTCTAGGATCGTTTCTAACAAGATCTGAATTAGCTCTTGGGATCCCACAAACCCCTATATTTTCTTCTCCCACAAGATGCTCAACAAACGGGCTCAAAATTCAAATATGCAAGGCTCCTTTTTCTCCTACTAACTCATGCATGTGACCACCGCTTAGGACCAAGCACTTAGCAAAAGGGTTGTTCAGTGCTCTAGGACTTTGATGCTTCAAAGTTACTCTGTTCCAACCCCAACAAGTAACTTTACCCAGATAGTTGAACCACTGAACCTAGAAGGGTTCAGGGATCTGATGGTCCACACTCCACCAATTTCGTATGGCTTAGTCATGACCTTAAAAATAGATTATTAACGATCTACATTTACTCCGGGATCTGCGACTCCAGACTTTGAGGATTTTCTACACCACACAACAACAACCAAATCCACTCGGAGTTCCAGATCACCAAAGTCCAAATGCTTAGGGATCTAACGGCTCACACTTGTCCACTAATCCACCATTGATATTAAATCCAGACTTTGGAGCTTCAGGGATACGTGCCTCTCAACAACAACTAAATGTCCCTGAATTGTCGTAAGGAAGAAGTTCGAAGGACTTAGGGTTTAACGACTATGCTCCTCCAACTTGATCGAACAATTGTGGGGGAATTTGACTGCTCACAAGCAGATCTCATCCACTCGTTACTAAAAAAATGGATTCTTACACTCCTTAGGTTGCTACATGGAACCTTGCACTCACTATTTCTTCTAATCTTTGTTCACTTTGATGAAGTGAACCCTGACGCACACTTGTGCATCCCTCCTGAGATTTTGACCCTTAAAACTTTATGGGTCGTGCACTCCTTGTGCTAACTCTCCTGAAATTTGGACATTTAAAGGTCCATCTGCGCACTCCTTGCACTCACTCTATGAAGAATTTCACTATCTGTCCCGAGCTTCTAAACCCGTAAAAGGTTAGCCTCTACACATCTTGTGTTTGCACTGTGCACTCCTTGCATGAAGACTACCATAAGAGAAACAATTGAAACTTAAATAGAATCAAAAACTCATTCAATAAACAAACAACATTCACATAGATACAAAAACACAACAACACAGTATCAGTTTAGTTCCAGGAAGAACAAAAATAGGTTTATAGTCTTCTCTCATAAATTTTGAGAGTATTTCTCTTCATTCCAAAAAAACTTACTTTCATCATAGATTACATTGATTTATACATGAACTGTCTTCTCGAGCCTTCCCTCCAGGTCAATATAGTGCTTTCTCATCCTAATAAAGACATTCCTATCTCTAAGATACCATAGTAAATTATCATTTACAATTTCAGATATGAGTCGATGCTCAAAATCTATACAATCCTATAGACATTAAACGCAATTACAACTTTCTGGATTTACATGCAATGGTTCTAGTCTTTAGATCTCAAGGGATATTTAATTACAAGGGTATCAAAATTAAATGTTGTGGCTTCCTTGGAATCAAAACCAGTTAATGTGTGTTGCGTTGTATGTTGAGTCACCTTCCACCACACTTTATTAATTGTGTTGATGATGCTCCTGCATCAGAATGACCCAACGTGTGATATTTATATGAGCACTAGGGATGCATACAAGAAAAATGTGGACTAGTGGATACATTAACTCGAAAATCACTAATGCTTCATATAACGTAAAATATGGAACTGATGCATAATAGTTTTAAGAGCACCGATGCATTTGACTTTGTGTCTGCACTAGTGCATATTACTTGAGAATGCCCTAGTGGGTTTTACCAATAGAAGCACTGAAAAGAAAACCTCCATTACAACCTTCGCCCGCCAATTTTTTTTAGTTATATGGAAAATCCGTTAAAAGCTACACTAAAACCTCTACTTTGAATACCAGAGGTTGTAGCATAGGTTTTTTGAAAAAAAATTAAAAATCTTGTAACACTAAAATTCTCCACAAAAACCTCCACTACAAGGTTTTTTCCTTGTGTAAACATAAAACAAAAAGCACAATATTGAACCTATATTGTATTAGCCCTTAAATTGATAACCGAAAGAGATATTTTCATGTGCCTCTTCAAGGGGGAAACCTATAAATGTTTGTATATCTGATAAAATGATAATACTTGACAAAATATTACATAACTTCCTACCTCTAGAAACAGTTTCTCACTACTTAAACCATAAGCACTAGTGGTCCCAACATTAATGAGTACCAACTACTTAGTAGTTTTATTCTATATCAATGACCCTTTTACTTTATTTAACAATACACTAACTAACTAGTAGGATTTATTCAAAGAGGATGGCCTTGTACATTAATTCACTGTCTCCTAATTACCATTAAGTAGGAAGGTTAGGGTAGGACCCTAATAATCTGCATCATATAGTTTGATCTTAAAGTCAAATCCACATACAAAAGAGCTCATGTATGATATTTCATAGTATTAGGCTCATGAACAAGTATTGAACACATATCTTTGTTTTATGAACACCATTGACTTGAACCAAGCAGTAGCCTTCATGGCATCATTAAAACTCTTGATACTTGTGTAGCTGGATTGGTGGCCTATGTTGTCACTTCATGTCACTAGAATAATTATCAATATGATTTATAGCCCAAAGATGGTCAATCCAAAGAAAAACGACAATTATATGTTAATCTTATATCATATATTCCTCATATCACTTTCTCTTGATCTTGCTTCCTATATTTTTTCTAAGATACCTCTAATTGATTTTTAGAATAATTTTTAAATAATAGTTTATTCACATTACATATGTTTCAAATCTATCTTAACAATGCCTTTGAATATTTATACATGTAAGTGCAACACCAATTAGCCTCGAGTTCATCCTTGATGTACTATTTCAAGAACATCATGAACAATGGCCAAAGGGGCTCTCACAACCTCGACATTGACTTATCAACGTACATTTATGCTTTGAAGGACCATGTAGTCTTTTGCAAAGAGAATTGTTTTGGTAATGGTTTAGTTTTGACCATTATCAATAACATTACTTTCTTATTTTCATTTATTTGAATTTGTTCAAATTTCAATCGTACTTGTATTTATATCAAAGTTGTGACAAACAAAAAACACTCTTCAACATAGATCGATGGCATGCTATGAGAAAGAAAAGTTGGCATGCCACCATTTGAACCTTTTTGCACAACTTCTGGCCTTCTGATATTGGTACCTTATCTTCCATCAAATGGTTTAGCGATTGTGCTCACTGCAATGAGAACAAATATTTTAATTATGATCATAGCCCACAACACACAATTGGAAAAGAAAACAAGATTATTACTACATTTTCATATGCATAGTAAAAACATGATGTTTCCCAGCATTATCAAAGCTATGTATATTTCCCTTGATATAAAGAGTAGAGTATAATACACAAATATTCAATTATTGTAATATCAATACATTGGACTCTATTATATAGAGTGCACAGGTTGTTATCAGATCTAACTTATTCTAAAGATAAATGGAGAGGTTGAGATATTCTCTCAACCACACACCAAACAAGGATCTCACCAATCCAACTCTCTAACAACCTCTTAAGAATAAGATCACGCAACTCACGTAGAGATTATCTCTACTTCTCAATACATTAGAAAGCATATTAGATAAGTAGGAATTATATATTCCAACACTCTCCCTTAATGACTACTTATCTAAATATCTATGTGGTCATATCTTTATCTTAATGTGCTTCCTCTTGTACCTGCATTTGATTATTGTCGTCCATATAAAAAGAAATCCATCTATTGGAATACATAGGTCATCAGCCATTGTAACCGCCAGTTCTCTAGGAATATTTTTTAGCTACATGGTTCATTCAACCATTCTTCCTCATACCTGTACTTTTAACTTTAACTCCCCCTTCATCACATCATCATCAAACTTGGGTTTTTTTTTCGGCTTACCCATAACCATGCTCTGGGTTTTCTAGGATTACCCTCAACCATGCACCAGGTTTTCTCGGATTACTTGTAACCATGCTCTGGGTTTTCTCAGATTACCCTCAACCATGCATCAGATTTTGTAACCATGCTATAGGTTTTCTCGGATTACCCTCAACCATTCTTTACATAGGGGTTTTTATATCACCACAAACTTTTCACATTAGGGGGTATACAATGGCTCTAATACCATGATAAAATGGGAGAGTTAAGTATAATACATAAATATTCAATAACTGTAATATCAATACATTGGACTCTATTATATAGAGTGCACAGGTTGTTATCAGATCTAACTTATTCTAAAGATAAATGGAGAGGTTGAGATATTCTCTCAACCACACACCAAACAAGGATCTCACCAATCCAACTCTCTAACAACCTCTTAAGAATATGATCACACAACTCACATAGATATTAACTCTACTTCTCAATACATTAGCAAGCATATTAGATAAGTAGGAATTATATATTCCAACATCCCTATTACATAATCATTAGATGGCATAGTCCTTGATATTAAAAAAAAACTTTAAGATCCATGCTTTTATATATTCCAATGCATTAATATCCAAACTATTAGTCAAGTATTTTATTTTCCTAGCTCAACATAGTCTACATTTTTAATAGACAAATGCAAAGACCCGCTATTTTTTTATCGTTTCATTTTTGTTTATTGTGTCTATATCTAATTGCACTTAATATATCCTCTAAACATGCATTAATTCTAGTTCTCTTATGAAATACTTGAATCTTGTACAAGTTCATATTTTCTCTAGTTTCCATAGTCCTTCACTCCATAAATTCTGCAATATTAAATGTTGTAGACTCTTTCTAAACATGCATTAATTCTAGTTCTCTTATGAAATACTTGAATCTTGTACAAGTTCATATTTTCTCTAGTTTCCATAGTCCTTCACTCCATAAATTCTGCAATATTAAATGTTGTAGACCCTTTTGTAGTAATTTCCTTCACTCTATAATTTTCAATACACAACATTCTACAATGTATATGTTGATTTTCCATTGTTCCATGCTATATGAAACACACTTGTTTTGAACTTGTTTCATGATGTTTTGTTGTCTACAACTTTCTATCACTTCTATATTGCTCTATTATTTGTATAATTTACAAGAATTCGTTGTTTTATTTTGTTGATTGCATTGAAACTAGCCTATATTGCAATAGTTCATCTATTTATAATCCTTCTAAAACTATTTTTATTGTAGTAAAATAAATCACATCTAAATCTATTAGCGTTCAAAATATTTGTAATTCTTATCCAACATTATATGCTTGGACCTTGTTTAATGCATTTTCCATGCTCAAATGAAGACACCCGATGGAAAGAACAAGTGAAAATATTACTTTTCACTTGGACCTTGTTTAGGGCATTTTCCATGCTCAAATGAAGACACCCCATGGAAAGAAAAAGTGAAAATATTACTTTTCACTATTGGGTTTCTAACTAGAAAAATAATAGTGAATCATCCATCTGAATGGATGAATTATCTATAATTTTCAGGCTCTATACATAATATGCTTCTATTGATATCTAATTTTCACAATTAAAGTACCTCGTGATTTTGGATTATGTAGAGTTGGATTGCATGATACTTGTCACTCGTTGCTTGGACTTCCTTCATATTCAATACACTTAACTATAGTGATGATGCACACGTCTACAATAATCTTATTTATTTTTTACATTATGTTTGAAAACCCAGTGCATTATGTTTGAAAACCCATTGCAAGTTAAAAAAAAAAATGATTTTCTTTTAAATTGATTTAAAAAAATTGTTCCTATTTACTGCTCTAATTTAAATTACTCTTATTTATTTATTGTAAAATTGGTTTTGGTACATTTCTATACACATTCATTTTAGTGTTTCTAAAATGTAGAAAAGCATATATGAAAACAATTAGACATACTAACATCACTCTCGAATGTCTAGGGAGTAATCAATCATGCAAAAAGTTTCTTAGTTTTATAGATAATATACAGTTATTTTAGAGAATTTATATTATTTAAGTTTCTTAGTTTTATAGATAATATACAGTTATTTTAGAGAATTTATATTATTTAGGACTTTACAGATAGAAATTGTATAGAAAAGCAGTGCATCTTGCAATTTCATGTTCATATGTATATAAATCTATCAAATGAAGACATGGCATAAGTTTGTGATTTAAATGCCTTTCTAAACTAGTGACAATAATACACACATTCTGAAATACATTTATACACTATAAACTAATATCATATATTACTATATAATCATGTTGTATCCACATATGCAAATTCCCTTTGACATTCAGGTCTTTAAATGGATTTTTTTAAGTTTTATGTTATATCGAGATAATTTGGCTAATCATTTCATTGGCTTTATTACCTTTTGAATATAGAACCTTCCCATTATCAAAATATTACTTCGTTTTACTCTTAAAATTCATGTTACCTACATTGTATAATTCATACTATGTGGACAAAATTGGGATAAATCTTTGTATTTCAAAATTTTAACCATGAATGCCATTGACATTCATTTAATTTCTAATTTATCAAATATAAACATTGGACTTTAAATCATTCCCCAAGTTAATATACCTATACTTACATCATCTTTTCAAATATAACCTAATTTATCAAATATAAACATTGGACTTTATATCATTCCCCAAATTAACATATCTATATTTACATCATCTTTTCAAATATAAACTAAAAACCATTCATGGTTTCCTTTTCTGGGATTCCATTATGTTTGTCCTAATTATTTTTAGAATGAATATCATAGAAAAAGTTATTCTAAATCATTGTTGGTACCAAGAGTTTTGAGTAAATATCACGTACACGGACAAAAAAATTTGTGCTCACCTATTCCAATTTTTCACGCACTTAAGTAGTTGCGCTAAGAGTTCTAGGAGGTGCACACATCGGATCAAGTTTTTTCAATACACGCCACTTTGAGTTCTTCCATTGCACATCAGTCTGAGTTTTGTGATGCATGCCATAAATCAAGAAGACGTTGCATGCATGCCATAATCAAAGAAGGAATATTTGGGAAATCTCCCTGAATGATTACTACAAGAAGTGCGAGGGAACGTGGAGCAGAAAGATGATGAATTAACAAGGTAGTTGATATTTCCACAATTCCAAACAGGTTTTGTGGAATGCATGTAGGTGACAAAATAATGTAGAACTAGCAGTTAAAGGAGAAAGTGGGAAAGAACTGAAAGTGATAGAGTGCCAGATTCAAGAAGCAGACAAAAGGGAGCAATGAAAACAAAAATAGAGTTATCTCATTAGTCAGTTAGTTGTTGCTTGATAGTTTTGGGTATTGTTGTCATTGAGCTCACTTTAAGCCTATGTTTTGTAATGTATCTGGTTGTAATTATGATTCTGTCACATTTGCAGAGTCTAAACAAAGGTGCATGACGTTGTGTAATGTAACACTAGGAAAATGTATAAGGGAGCAAGGATTTATTACTATCAATAAATGAATCGCTTAATGTATGTTTTTGGTGGTGGAATGAAGATAATAAAGATGCAGTAATTATGGCCCTATGATGTGTTACTTATGTGTCATTGGAATGTGTGTATTTTTGTTTCCTATTGTTAATTGTTAAGTAGTTTTCAATGGATTGTTTGAATACCAACCCAAATATAATTTTTTCCAATTATTCCTTCATCATCATTGACAAAAGACCAAATGGTCTCTTTGATCCTCATGGCATCTCGGGTGATACCTTCTTCAATATTTGGCTGAGGATTGATATGCCGACACCTTGGGGGTTTTGTTGGTTAGACTTTGGATGAACCATGGTTCTTCAACTCCCCAGTGTTAAGAAAGATGCACGTGCAAGTGCGATTAAGCCAACAACCACTCGTCTTCAAATAAAAATTAAATATAATCAAACTACCAAAACAAGGAGGAAATATAATCAAAATATCATTCTTTCACTAATTGATTACATTGTAACTAACAACTTTTCTAATTCTTCCAAAAAAATCACCATTCAATGACATATTCTACAAGAACAAGTAATTAAGAAAACATTATCCCAAAATGTCTTACACAAATGTCTAGACCCTGTTTCAAATTATTCATATTCTTTCAAAAATATTATTTTAAAGAGTATTCTTTTAAATAGTTGAACAATTCACTTATTTACACTAATCACAACTTTTTTTTATTATGATAGTGCACAATTCATATCTTTATCTTCTTTTTCTTTTCAATATATTTTTTATACTTTCCCACATTTACATGCTTGTGTCGCTTTGTTGCATTCTTTGTATTCAAGTTCTATTATGTTTAATCCACAAATTAAAAAATCCCAATAAAAACTCTATAATATCTACCTTTACTAAGTTCTAGTATGTGTAATCCACACATTAAAAAAATCCAAAAAAACTCTATAAATTCTACATTTACTAGGTTCTTCCACGTTCATGCATATTTTCTTTCAAAAATGAAACATGCTAATAGATATGGACACTAAAACACAATATTATAACATTCTCTTTTGATTTCTACTTGCTAATGTTATTTATATTATTTTTTTATTCGTCCCACATTTCTCTCCTTTTATACAACTACTTTATATCCCTTAATTTATATAATCTCAACCGATATATGATTAAGTTGACTAGATTGAGTGTATAGTGATTCAAGGTTAAGATAATCCTCCAGGTTACATAAATGCCCTTCGATTCATGATTCAGTTGACTAGATTGAGTGTATAGTGATTCATGGTTAAGATAATCCTCAAGGTTACATACATGTCCTTCGATATATGATTAAGTTGACTAGATTGAGTGTATAGTGATTCAAGGTTAAGATAATCCTCAAGGTTACATACATGTACTTCGATTCGTGCCATGCATACCTCTCAACACAACCTTTTCAACTCTCCATTTTTTTCATTTCTCCATTTAATTGATTTGTTTCACTTTCAACCTCTTTTCAAAGTTCTATATCTTCTTTTGGTTAGTTAAATATTGTTTTTAGATTAGTTGAATAGTATAGGATTTCTCTAGTAATTTATTTGTGTGAGATTATGTGATACCATGAAAAGCAATTTATTTGTATGTGATTATGTGAAATCATGAAAGTTCTTTATCTTTTTGGTTAGTTAAATAACATCGTTTGATTAGTTGAATAGTATGGGATTTTAATAGTTATTTATTTCTTTGTAATTATGTGATTTTTTTGAAAAGTGTGAAAAACTATTAAATTATTTATGTTATAGATTTATTATGAATATGTTTTCCATTAATATATAAATAAGTTTTTTTTGTAAATTGTTATAATATGATATGATTGGATGTTATTTTCTAAACTTATCATAAACATGAATTATTTTTAATAAATTTAGATATTAATTTTTTATTAGAGATATTTTAATGTACTTATTTATAGTTATTGTAATTATGATTATGTTGTGACCTTGAAATTTTGTTTTTAAATTGCTCATATTCATTTGATTATGAAGCTTGATTTTTTATGTTTGATTATAATATTGATTCAAACATATAGAATTTTGATTTTTTTTTATTTGAATATAATATTGATTCAGACATGTATTCCTCGATTTAATTCACAACTTTAGACCATCACCTCTAGCATAGTTTGTGATAAAGAATCTTAATTTCAATCCCTTGAAATTGAGTAATAACAAAAGTAACCTTTCTACTAAAACTTGCTTATACCTAGCATGCCAATGTACTATTAGAGACTAGTAACATAGTAACATTGGTTAAAATGAATGTCTTTTCACATATTCTTTGAAAGTTAATGCACAATGATCTTCCATAAATAAGATCTAAAACAAGATCTAATTCTTGTTATAATATTATGCATTTCAAATGGTGTAGTTTAAATGTTTTAAGTTTTTTACTTTTGTCAATCATTATCATTGGAAAAATCAATTATTGAGGAATCACAATTTTACATTAAGTAAATCCCATTTTTTAATACATAAATAGATTCAATACCCTAAAAAAAGAGAAAGCACCCAAAATATGTAATTTAAACCACTAAAACTTATAAAAATAATAATAAATAATAAAAACATATATATCATTCCATATTAATACATTTTATTGAAAACAAAATCTGTTAATATAATTTAGAAAATTAATTTCACTAAATTTCACTAAATTGAATTATGGTCAATGGCCAAGCAACTTAATCCAAAGTTGTGCACCTTACTCCAAAGTTGTGCTTCTAATACATTAATGAAATAGTAATTGCCATCTCCTACAATTATGGATAAATACTTGGCACTAAATACTAGTCCTAATTGTCTTTGCTGGAAAATATTGACCTGTAAAATATGTTTAAATCCTCAAAAGTACTTATTCCTTATTTTCCCGTTACCTTCTATATTTCTTTAGAACAAGATGCAAATTTCACATTCTTTTATAAAAAAAATAAAATTATTTTGATTTTATTTAATTAAAAATAATTATTATTACTATTTTTGTAAGTTAGTGAGGTTTAGTTTTATTATTTTGATAAATTATTGAAAAAGTATTATTGTTTAAAAGCAAATATACATAATTACTCCTGATTAATTTGTTATAACAGAAAACCAAAACTATCTAAATAAGAAAATAGTGATTCTAGCTTATCATGCCCATAATTTATAACAGTTTTAAAAAACTCTAACAAAACCAACCCAAAGAGAAATCAAGCTCTACTTATGATAAAAGTTAAACAAAAAAATAGTTTATCATGCCCATAAATTTAGAATAGTTTTAAAAAACTGTTACAAAACTTGGAAATAATGGAGAAAGCGCCATTTGTAAGCACAAATTATAAGCTTCAGTTGTGAGAGTCAGTTGTAGGCGTGTTAAGATTCAGTTCTTAGTTAAGAGTCTAGTTGTCTTTGGTTTGCATGTAACCGACTCGGTAGAGTCTTTTCCTATATAAAGATGTAATCCGTCTTCATTGAATAATATAGAAGTGAGCATAGCCTCACCGTGTTGTTTGTTTCGCATATTTTATCTTGGTATTAGAGCCACCAACGTCTGTTTGCAAGTTAGATCGCTATTGAGAAGAGCTTCGTTGTTGGAGGAGAGATCAGAGCCACGAATGTTGGGAGGCAGAAAGAGATAGCTCGTGGTATCGTTGTTGCTGATGTGAGAGGCAGATCACTACTACAAAACTTGCTGCCATCCTTCAAGGCATTCACGTGCTAGAGAAGAAACTTCGTTCCAGTTTGTGGAAACCGTGAAGTCGTGAGACCTGATATTTTTTATATAGATTTGCATGCATGGAGTGCAGTTGAATCGTGAAGGTCGTGGCTTATTCCATATGGTAAAGTGTGGTAAAGCTATGGTTTTTTTTATATTTGGAGCATTTAAAAATAAGAGTACCACGACTTCTTCTCTTATGCATGCAAATGAGAAAAGGGATATTTTATTAAAGTGAGTTATTTTTTATTAAGTGGATATAGGTGAAAAATGGAGTTATTCACTTTAATAATAAAAAAAAGGTGGTTATTTTAGATATTAAGGTGCATGCATAATTTAAAGGTTGATATATCCATATGAGGTGGTGTTTTTTATTTGAAGGTGGATGCGTGCATGATTTAAGCTGAGAACAGAGGTAGAGTTGGATTAGTGGATCCGAAGGCAGAGCGACGGACTGCTCAACAAAGGAGACAACTCGACAGAAAGTTGCATATCCTTGGTGATTTACTTGCAGAGAATATCTTGCAGCGATGGCGAATTTGCTGGCAGAGACCTACCTCAATGAAGCCAACAAGTTAGATGGCTCGAACTTCATTAACTGGAAATTCAAGATGCAGACGCTCATGAAGGGCTATGGTGTTTGGAACATTGCGAAGGGAACTGAACTGAAACCTGATGCGGCTGTCGGTGCAACAACATCATAGATCTAAGATTGGGAGAAGTGAAAAAACAAGGCAAAGGTATTGTTGCACATGTAAGCTAAAGATAACATAATTCCACATATTGGAGAAGCTGCAACTTCTGCTGCAACATGGACAAGTCTTAAAGCATTGTATTAAACTAGCAACACTAATCACATTTTGTTCCTGAAAGCTAAATTTCTAGGCATTAAGATGGATGGAAATGAATCTGTTAGTTCATTTTTGGGTCGTATTAAAGAGGTGAAAGACAAGCTAGTAAATATAGGGGAAACTGTTTCCAACACTGATCTGGTCACTATTACCTTAAATGGTATGCTAGAAGATTATCATATGTTCATAACACGTCTCGCAGCAAGGGAGAAACCTCCTACGTTTGAAGAACTGACAGGTATTTTGCTGCAAGAGGAAGAGAGGCACAGGAATCTGAAGCCTCAGAGTAAAGATTTGGCGCTGTGGTCAAATAATAGATCTGCGAGAGGGAGATCAGGAGTAAGAGGCAGAGG
>SNQJ01S0115711.1:0-20560 GCA_010110895.2 Picea sitchensis | reverse complement strand
AGACCTGAATGTCAAAGGGAATTTGCATATGTGGATACAACATGATTATATAGTAATATATGATATTAGTTTATAGTGTATAAATGTATTTCAGAATGTGTGTATTATTGTCACTAGTTTAGAAAGGCATTTAAATCACAACCTTATGCTATGTCTTCATTTGATAGATTTATATACATATAACATGAAATTGCAAGATGCAGTGCATTTATATACAATTTCTATATGTAAAGTCCTAAATAGTATAAATTCTCTCAAATAACTTTATATTATCTATAAAACTAAGAAAATTTGTGCATGATTGTTTACTCCCTAGACATTCGAGAGTGATGTTAGTATGTCTAATTGTTTTCATATATGTTTCTCTACATTTTAGAAACACTAAAATGAATGTGTATAGAAATGTACCAAAACCAATTTTACAATAAATAGGCTCTAATTTAAATTAGAGCAGTAAAGTGGAACAATTTTTTTTATATCAATTTAAAAGAAAATATTTTTTTTTTTTTACTTGCAATGGGTTTTCAAACATAATGCACTTCCATAGTAAAAAATAAATAAGATTATTGTAGACATGTGCATCATCACTATAGTTAAGTGTATTGAATATGAAGGAAGTTCAAGCAACGAGTGACAAGTATCATGCAATCCAACTCTACATAATCCAAAATCACGACGTACTTTAATTGTGAAAATTAGATATCAATATAAGCATATTATGTATAGAGCCTGAAAATTATAGATAATTCATCCATTCAGATGGATGATTCACTATTATTTTTCTATTTAGAAACCCAATAGTGAAAAGTAATATTTTCACTTGTTCTTTCCATGGGGTGTCTTCATTTGAGCATGGAAAATGCACTAAACAAGGTCAAAGCATATAATGTTGGATAAGAATCATAAATATTTTGAGCACTAATAGATTTAGATGTGATTTATTTTACTACAATAAAAGTAGTTTTAGAAGGATTATAAATATATGAACTATTGTAATATAGGCTAGTTTCAATGCAATCAACAAAATAAAACAACGAGTTCTTGTAAATTATACAAGTAATAAAGCAATATAGAAGTGATAGAAAGTTGGAGATAGCAAAACATCATGAAACAAGTTCAAAACAAGTGTGTTTCATATAGGATGGAACAATGGAAAATAAAACGTTTAATTTAAAAATCAACATATACATTGTAGAATGTTGTGTATTGAAAATTATAGAGTGAAGGAAATCATTACAAAAGGGTCTACAACATTTAATATTGCAGAATTTATGGAGTGAAGGACTATGGAAACTAGAGAAAATATGAACTTGTACAAGATTCAAATATTTCATAAGAGAACTAGAATTAATGCATGTTTAGAAAGGGTCTACAACATTTAATATTGCAGAATTTATGGAGTGAAGGACTATGGAAACTAGAGAAAATATGAACTTGTACAAGATTGTATTTCATAAGAGAATTAGAATTAATGCATGTTTAGAGGATATATAAAGTGCAATTAGATATAAACAAAAATGAAACGATAAAAAAATAGCGGGTCTTTGCATTTGTCTATTAAAAATGTAGACTATGTTGAGCTAGGAAAATAAAATACTTGACTAGTAGTTTGGATATTAATGCATTGGAATATATAAAAGCATGGATCTTAAAGATTTTTTTTAATATCAAGGACTATGCCATCTAATGATTCTGTAATAGGGATGTTGGAATATATAATTCCTACTTATCTAATATGCTTGCTAATGTATTGAGAAGTAGAGTTAATATCTATGTGAGTTGTGTGATCATATTCTTAAGAGGTTGTTAGAGAGTTGGATTGGTGAGATCCTTGTTTGGTGTGTGGTTGAGAGAATATCTCAACCTCTCCATTTATCTTTAGAATAAGTTAGATCTGATAACAACCTGTGCACTCTATATAATAGAGTCCAATGTATTGATATTACAGTTATTGAATATTTATGTATTATACTTAACTCTCCCATTTTATCATGGTATTAGAGCCATTGTATACCCCCTAATGTGAAAAGTTTTTGGTGATATAAAAACCCCTATGTAAAGCATGGTTGAGGGTAATCCAAGAAAACCTATAGCATGGTTACAAAATCTGATGCATGGTTGAGGGTAATCTTAGAAAACCCAGAGCATGGTTACAAGTAATCCGAGAAAACCTGGTGCATGGTTGAGGGTAATCCTAGAAAACCCAGAGCATGGTTATGGGTAAGCCGAAAACAAAACCCAAGTTTGATGATGATGTGATGAAGGGGGAGTTAAAGTTAAAAGTACAGGTATGAGGAAGAATGGTTGAATGAACCATGTAGCTAAAAAATATTCCTAGAGAACTAGCGGTTACAACGGTTGATGACCTATGCATTCCGATAGATGGATTTCTTTTTATATGGACACCAATAATCAAATGCAGGTACAAGAGGAAGCACATTAAGATATGACCACATAGATATTTAGATAAGTAGTCATTAAGGGAGAGTGTTGGAATATATAATTCCTACTTATCTAATATGCTTTCTAATGTATTGAGAAGTAGAGATAATCTCTACGTGAGTTGCGTGATCTTATTCTTAAGAGGTTGTTAGAGAGTTGGATTGGTGAGATCCTTGTTTGGTGTGTGGTTGAGAGAATATTTCAACCTCTCCATTTATCTTTAGAATAAGTTAGATCTGATAACAACATGTGCACTCTATATAATAGAGTCCAATGTATCGATATTACAATAATTGAATATTTGTGTATTATACTCTACTCCTTATATCAAGGGAAATATACATAGCTTTGATAATGTTGGGAAACATCATGTTTTTACTATGCATATGAAAATGTAGTAATAATTTTGTTTTCTTTTCCAATTGTGTGTTGTGGGCTATGATCATAATTAAAATATTTGTTCTCATTGCAGTGAGCACAATCGCTAAACCATTTGATGGAAGATAAGGTACCAATATCAGAAGGCCAGAAGTTGTGTAAAAAGGTTCAAATGGTGGCATGCCAACTTTTCTTTCTCATAGCATGCCATCGATCTATGTTGAAGAGTGTTTTTTTGTTTGTCACAACTTTGATATAAATACAAGTACGATTGAAATTTGAACAAATTCAAATAAATGAAAATAAGAAAGTAATGTTATTGATAATGGTGAAAACTAAACCATTACCAAAACAATTCTCTTTGCAAAAGATTACATGGTCCTTCAAAGCATAAATGTACGTTGATAAGTCAATGTCGAGGTTGTGAGAGCCCCGTTGGCCATTGTTCATGATGTTCTTGAAATAGTACATCAAGGATGAACTCGAGGCTAATTGGTGTTGCACTTACATGTATAAATATTCAAAGGCATTGTTAAGATAGATTTGAAACATATGTAATGTGAATAAACTATTCTTTAAAAATTATTCTAAAAATCAATTAGAGGTATCTTAGAAAAAATATAGGAAGCAAGATCAAGAGAAAGTGATATGAGGAATATATGATATAAGATTAACATATAATTGTCATTTTTCTTTGGATTGACCATCTTTGGGCTATAAATCATATTGATAATTATTCTAGTGACATGAAGTGACAACATAGGCCACCAAGCCAGCTACACAAGTATCAAGAGTTTTAATGATGCCATGAAGGCTACTGCTTGGTTCAAGTCAATGGTGTTCATAAAACAAAGGTATGTGTTCAATACTTGTTCATGAGCCTAGTACTATGAAATATTATACATGAGCTCTTTTGTATGTGGATTTGACTTTAAGATCAAACTATATGATGCAGATTATTAGGGTCCTACCCTAACCTTCCTACTTAATGGTAATTAGGAGATAGTGAATTAATGTACAAGGCCATCCTCTTTGAATAAATCCTACTAGTTAGTTAGTGTATGGTTAAATAAAGTAATAGGGTCATTCATCTAGAATAACACTACTAAGTAGTTGGTACTCATTAATGTTGGGACCACTAGTGCTTATGGTTTAAGTAGTGAGAAACTGTTTCTAGAGGTAGGAAGTTATGTAATATTTTGTCAAGTATTATCATTTTATCAGATATACAAACATTTATAGGTTTCCCCCTTGAAGAGGCACATGAAAATATCTCTTTCGGTTATCAATTTAAGGGCTAATACAATATAGGTTCAATATTGTGCTTTTTGTTTTATGTTTACACAAGGAAAAAACCTTGTAGTGGAGGTTTTTGTGGAGAATTTTAGTGTTACAAGATTTTTAATTTTTTTTCAAAAAACCTATGCTACAACCTCTGGTATTCAAAGTAGAGGTTTTAGTGTAGCTTTTAACGGATTTTCCATATAACTAAAAAAAATTGGCGGGCGAAGGTTGTAATGGAGGTTTTCTTTTCAGTGCTTCTATTGGTAAAACCCACTAGGGCATTCTCAAGTAATATGCACTAGTGCAGACACAAAGTCAAATGCATCGGTGCTCTTAAAACTATTATGCATCAGTTCCATATTTTACGTTATATGAAGCATTAGTGATTTTCGAGTTAATGTATCCACTAGTCCACATTTTTCTTGTATGCATCCCTAGTGCTCATATAAATATCACACGTTGGGTCATTCTGATGCAGGAGCATCATCAACACAATTAATAAAGTGTGGTGGAAGGTGACTCAACATACAACGCAACACACATTAACTGGTTTTGATTCCAAGGAAGCCACAACATTTAATTTTGATACCCTTGTAATTAAATATCCCTTGAGATCTAAAGACTAGAACCATTGCATGTAAATCCAGAAAGTTGTAATTGCGTTTAATGTCTATAGGATTGTATAGATTTTGAGCATCGACTCATATCTGAAATTGTAAATGATAATTTACTATGGTATCTTAGAGATAGGAATGTCTTTATTAGGATGAGAAAGCACTATATTGACCTGGAGGGAAGGCTCGAGAAGACAGTTCATGTATAAATCAATGTAATCTATGATGAAAGTAAGTTTTTTTGGAATGAAGAGAAATACTCTCAAAATTTATGAGAGAAGACTATAAACCTATTTTTGTTCTTCCTGGAACTAAACTGATACTGTGTTGTTGTGTTTTTGTATCTATGTGAATGTTGTTTGTTTATTGAATGAGTTTTTGATTCTATTTAAGTTTCAATTGTTTCTCTTATGGTAGTCTTCATGCAAGGAGTGCACAGTGCAAACACAAGATGTGTAGAGGCTAACCTTTTACGGGTTTAGAAGCTCGGGACAGATAGTGAAATTCTTCATAGAGTGAGTGCAAGGAGTGCGCAGATGGACCTTTAAATGTCCAAATTTCAGGAGAGTTAGCACAAGGAGTGCACGACCCATAAAGTTTTAAGGGTCAAAATCTCAGGAGGGATGCACAAGTGTGCGTCAGGGTTCACTTCATCAAAGTGAACAAAGATTAGAAGAAATAGTGAGTGCAAGGTTCCATGTAGCAACCTAAGGAGTGTAAGAATCCATTTTTTTAGTAACGAGTGGATGAGATCTGCTTGTGAGCAGTCAAATTCCCCCACAATTGTTCGATCAAGTTGGAGGAGCATAGTCGTTAAACCCTAAGTCCTTCGAACTTCTTCCTTACGACAATTCAGGGACATTTAGTTGTTGTTGAGAGGCACGTATCCCTGAAGCTCCAAAGTCTGGATTTAATATCAATGGTGGATTAGTGGACAAGTGTGAGCCGTTAGATCCCTAAGCATTTGGACTTTGGTGATCTGGAACTCCGAGTGGATTTGGTTGTTGTTGTGTGGTGTAGAAAATCCTCAAAGTCTGGAGTCGCAGATCCCGGAGTAAATGTAGATCGTTAATAATCTATTTTTAAGGTCATGACTAAGCCATACGAAATTGGTGGAGTGTGGACCATCAGATCCCTGAACCCTTCTAGGTTCAGTGGTTCAACTATCTGGGTAAAGTTACTTGTTGGGGTTGGAACAGAGTAACTTTGAAGCATCAAAGTCCTAGAGCACTGAACAACCCTTTTGCTAAGTGCTTGGTCCTAAGCGGTGGTCACATGCATGAGTTAGTAGGAGAAAAAGGAGCCTTGCATATTTGAATTTTGAGCCCGTTTGTTGAGCATCTTGTGGGAGAAGAAAATATAGGGGTTTGTGGGATCCCAAGAGCTAATTCAGATCTTGTTAGAAACGATCCTAGACCAGGAGATCAAGCTAGCCCGAAGGGGTTTGTGTAAGGTGGTATCAGACCAGGTCAAAGCTCTATGTGGAGATATATTGGAATCCATTCCATCGAGGATACGTAGGGAGAGATCTGTAGCCAACACAACTATGGAGGAAGAAATGAGACAACTTCATGCAAGATTAGATGCCATGGAAAAAACACAAAGGAGAGCACTAGAGACTGGTGATGTTATTGATGTCGAGAGTGAAAATCCATAAGAAGAGGAAGTTAAAGGAGAAGAAGCAGGATATGAATGATTGTTGAGAGTTTTTGTCAAGATGGGAACTAGGGAGAAGATGGAAGTCTTGATTTATGAAGGTAATTTGAATGTAGAAGAATTGCTTGATTGGATAAATACCTTAGATAAATATTTTCATTATGAGGAGATTGATGATGAGAAGAAAGTAAAGCATGTTGTGACCAAGTTGAAGGGACTTGAAACTTCATTGTGGGATGAGTTACAAGATGAAAAAAGGAGGAAAAGTAAGCCCAAGATTAAGAGTTGGGATAGAATGGTAGTTAAGCTCAAGTCTAAATTTGTACCTAAGTATTATCAGTTGATTCTATTCAGAAGATTGCATAATATGAGACAGAAAGGTTTGTCAATGAAGGAATATACTGAATAATTCTATAAATTGAATATAAGAGTAGGACACAAGGAAAATTATGAAGAGAAAGTTGTTAGATATATCAATGGGTTGAGGTATGAAATTCAATATGAGATTAGTTTAGTCACAATGAGGAATTTAGAAGATGCTTATCAGGTAGCCTTGAAGCCAGAAGAAAAACTGACAAGAAAGCAAAGCCAGAAAAACAAGGGAAAGGAACCACAAGAGAAAGATTCCATAAAAAAAAGGAAGAAGATAGTAGCTCTGCCAACCAGATAGATAGAGGAGGAGGCTCTAGAGAAGGAGACTATGGAGGAAGGAGACCATTTCCAAGAGGCAGAGGAAGAGGCAAAGGAGGATAGATTAAGTGTTATGCTTGTGGGAAGACATGACACATGTCTTGGGAGTGTCCTGAAAACAAAACTGGAGGTTTTAGAGAATCTCACATTACTGAGGCTCAATAGAAGATTGTAGAAATGAAGACAAAAGCAGAATTTGTCGAAGAGTGGAGATCACTCATGATAAGGAAAGCCCTTGTGAAGCCATAAAAAGAGGTGCAAGAGACAATACAAAGAACTAGTTTGTTTAGAACTAATTGAAATTTGAGAGATAAGGTATGCAAGGTGATCATAGACAGTGGAAGAATTGATAATTTAGTGTCCATAGAAATGGTGGAAAAGTTTAAGTTGGAAACGACAACACATCTAAATTCGTATAGGGTGTCGCAGCTGCAAAAAGGACATCAAGTCATGGTAAGTAAATAATGTAAAGTTGAATTTAATATTGGTATTTATAAGGATGAATTTTTATGTTATGTCATACATATGGATGTTTGTCATGTTCTGCTAGGAAGGCCATGGAAATATGACATAAATTTCATACATCATGGGAGAAAGAATACGTATACCCTTGAGAAAAATGGGTGTAGACATATGTCGTTTCCACTGGAAGATAAGGGAGCCAAAGAGGAGGCTAGTCCGAGTATACTTTTCATGAGTGGGAAGGAGCTCTTGAAAGAAGTTAAGAAAGATCAGGAAATGCAGTTTGTTGTTATAGGTAAGCCGAGAGTTATCCTTACAAATAATTCCATGAATGAATTTCCTGTTGAAATTAAGGAATTATTGAATGAGTTTGTGGGCATTGTGGTGGTTGAATTGCCTCATTCATTACCTCCCATCAAAAGTATTAGTCATCATATTGACCTTATTCCGAGTGCAAGTTTTCCGAAAAAAGAAGCAGATAGATTGACCCCTCAAGAGAATGAAGAATTTAAAAAGCAGGTCCAAGAGTTGTTGGACAAAGGGTTGATCAGATAAATTCAGAACCCATGCATAGTACCGACTATGTTGAGTCCAAAGATGGATGATGGTTGGATAATGTGCACAAATTCTAGAGTTATAAACAAGATAATCATCAGGTATAGATTTCCTTTACCCATAATGGATGATTTGATGGATTGTTTGAGTGGAGCTAGTTATTTTTCCAAGATAGACTTGAAAAGTGGTTATCATCAAATAAGGATGAGAGAAGGGGATGAATGGAAAACAACATTCAAATAAAATGAAGGGTTGTGTGAGTGGCTTGTTATGCCATTTGGTTTAACCAATGATCGAAGTGCATTCATGAGGTTAATGAATGAAGTGATTGAAGAATTTCTTGGGAAATTTGTGATTGTTTAATTGGATGATATCCTAGTCTATAGTAGGACTAAGGAGGAGCATTTGAGACACTTGAGGATAGTTTTGAGAAGATTAGAACAAGAAAAGTTGTTGATAAATTTGAAGAAATGTTCTTTTATGAAGAAAAAACTTGTGTATTTTGGGTTTGTGATCTCTTCAAATGAATTGAAGATGGATCCATAGAAGGTAAGGGATATAAAGGAGTGGCCTTCTCCAAGAAGTGTGTTAGATTTAATAAGTTTTCATCGATTAATAATTTTTTATAGAAATTTCATAAAAAAATTAGCAATATATGTGCACTCATAGTGAATACTATAAAGAAAGAACATGGATCTTTTGACTGGACAAAAGAAGCTAAGTAAGGATTTAGACAGTTAAAGGAGAATATAACAGAACAACCCATCTTGATTTTTCCATATTTTAGAAAGACTTTCCAACTCAAGTGTGATGCAAGTGGAGTAGCCATCAATGCAGTTTTACGTCAATATGATAAGCTTGTTGCTTATTTCAGGGAAAAGTTGAATGATGCTAAGAAAAAATATTCGACTTAAGATAAGGAATTTTATGCTATAATTCAATCTTTGAAAAGTGGAGGCATTATCTTATACCAAAAGAGTTTATTTTGTATACTGACAATCATGCTTTTCAGTTTATAACTTGACAAGAGAAGATGAATCAGAGGCATGCCAAATCGGTAGAAGACATGTAGAATTTTACTTTTTTCATTAATCATATTAGTGGGAGTGTTAACAAATTTGCAGATGCTTTGAGTAGGATATGTTTGATCTTCCAGGAATTCGAAGTGGAGACTTTGGTGTTTGAACACCTCAAGGAAATGTACAAGGAAGACCCAGACTTCAAGGAGGCTTATGGAGCTTGTGAAAATCCTTTAATGAGGGATAGAAGCCCATGGATGGAGTACTTGATCCAGGAAGGCTTATTATTCAAAGGGAGTCAATTATGTATCCTGAAATGTTCAATGAGGGACAATTTGTTGAAGGGAACGAAGAGTGGAGGATTGGTTGGAAATTTTGACCATGATAATACATACGCACAGTTGAGTTCTTCGTACTATTAGCCAGGCATGAGATCTGATGTGAAGAAGTTTGTGGAAAAATGTAGGATTTTCCAATACACTAAAGGAAAGAAACATAATACATGACTATACAAACCATTTCCTATTCCAAACAATCCATGGGATGATATAAGTATGGATTTTGTTCTGGGAATTCCAAGACCCCAGAGGGTGAATGATTCAATTTTTGTGGTAGTTGACAGATTTTCTAATATGGCACATTTTATGCCATGTCACAAAACGAGTGATGCTACTCACATATAAAATTTGTCTTTCAAGGAGATTGTGAGATTTCATGGACTACATAGGAGTATAGTCTCAGACAGAGACACAAAATTTGTAGCACACTTTTGGAGAACTTAATGGAAGAAACTGGGGACAACTTTGTATTTTAGTTCAACATATCACCCTTAGAGATATGGACAGACTGAGGTAGTGAATATAATCTTGGGAAATTTGCTGAGAAGTTTGGTGGCTGAACATAAGACTCAAGGGGATCAAGTTCTTCCTCAAGGATAATTTGCATATAATGATTCACCGAACATGAGTAATGGAAAGAGCTCATTCCAGATAGTATATGGAATGCACCCTAGAGGAATTTTTGAATTGAGATATTTGGGAAAAAATGAATTTCAGAGTGTAGGAGCAGAAGAATTTGCTGCAGAAATGAAAAACTTGTACGAACAAATCAAAGGCCAGCTGCAGGATAAAAACCAGAGATACAAGGACAAAGTATATCAGAAAAGGAAAGAGGTAAATTTTGAAGTTGGAGACCAAGTTATGGCACATATGAGGAAATAAAGTTTCTCGTGAGGGGAATATAATAAATTAAAGATGAAAAATATAGGACCTTGTAAAATCCTCAAGAAATTTTCTGCAAGTTCTTATGAGATTGAGTTGCCAGACATTGACATTTCACCAATATTTAATGTAGAAGAATTATATCCTTATAGAGGGGATGGTATAGGAGAAGAAGATGATCAAGATGAAGTCCAGTGGATGCAACATATGACCACAATAGAGAAGCTCCAGAAAGAGAAGATTTTAGAGCAGAGGATTGCTAAAAGGACCAAGAGGAAGGTCTATTATGAATACTTAGTCAGATGGAAGGACCATCCAATAGAATATTCCAGCTGGTTAACTGAAGAAGACATACAGAAACATGGAAAGGAGGTTGAGGAGCCCATGAATTTTTTGTCTAGGGGAGTATGATGCAGGAGAATCATGAACACAATTAATGAAGCATGGTGGAAGGTGACTCAACCTACAACACAGTGCACATTAACTGGTTTTGATTCAAAGGATGTCACAAAATTTAATTTTGAGAACTTTTTAATTAAATATCCCTTGAGATCTAAAGACTAAAACCATTGTATGTAAATATGGAAAGTTGTAATTTCCTTTAATGTCTGTAGGATTGTACAAATTTTCAGCATTGAGTCAAATATGAAATTGTAAATGAGCATTTACTATGGTAGCTTAGTGATAGGAATTCCTTTATTAATATGTCAAAGCTCTAGATTGACCTGGAGGGAAGGATCGAGAATCAAATTCATGTATAAATCAATGTAATCTATGCTGAAAGTAAGTTTTTTTGGAATTAAGAGAAATACTCTCAAAATTTCTGAGAGAAGACTGTAAACCTGTTTATGTTCTTCCTGGAACTAAATTGATATTTTGTTGTTGTGTTTATGTATATATGTGAATGTTTTATGTTTACTGAATGAGTTTTTTATTCTATTTAAGCTTCAATTGTTTCTCTTCTAGTAGTCTTCGTGCAAGGAGTGCACAATGCCAACACAAGGTGTTTGGAGACCAACCTTTTACAGGTTTAGAATCTCGGGAGAGACAATGAAATTATGCATAGAGTGGGTGTAAGTAGTGCACAAGAGGACCTTTAAAATTCCAAATATCAGGAGAGTTAGCACAAGGAGTGCATGACCCATAAAGATTTAAGGGTGAAAATCTCGGGAGAGACACGTAAGTGTGTTGGGGTTCACTTCATCAAAGTGAACAAAGATTAAAATAAATAGCGAGGGAAAGGTTCCAGGTAGGAACCCAAGGAGTGTAAGAATACCTTTTTTTAAGAATGGGTGGACGAGATTTACTTGCGAGAAGTCGAATTTCCCCACAATCGTTCGATCAGGTTGGAGGAGAGAGGTCATTAAACCTTGAGTCCTTCGGACTTCCTCAATTTGATGATTCAATGATAGTTAGTTGTTTTCAAGAGGCCTGGAGCCCCAAAGCTTTGAAGTTGAGATTTAATCTTAGTCATAGATCGATGGACAAGTGTGAGCCGTTATATCCCCGAGCGTCAAGACTTCAGTGATCCATAACTCCGAGTGGATTTCGTTGTTATTGTGTAGTGCAGAAAATCCTTGAAGTTCGGAGCCCGAGAGCTTGAAGTAAACATAGACCATTGATTAAAGGGGGAGTGTGGACTGTTATAGCCTTGTACCCTTCGGGGTTGGGTGGTTCGACTATCTGGGTAAAGATACTTGTTGGGGTTGGAATGGAGGAACTCTAGAGCATCGAACAACCCTTTTGCTAAGCTTGGTCCTAAGTCATGGTCACATGCATGAATCGGAAAGAGAAAAAGGACCCTCGCGAATTTTAATTTTGTGCTTGTTTGTTGAGCAGCCTATGGGAGAAGAAAATCCAGGGGTCTATGGGATCTCGAGAGCCAATTCGGATCTTGTTAGATATGAACTTAGATCAGGAGTTCGATCCAGCCTGAATGGATTTGCATCACATTCTTTTTATTTTATGGCACACCAGTGCTCTTATAGTTTGCACACAGTGGGGCTTGTACTACCATATTCATCGAATGATAGTGAAATTTTGAATATTTGAGGTGAAATGTGAGTGTCATTCTTTGTTACTAAGAACCATTGCGTATATGATATTCAAATAAACGATACATATATTATATGTAAATAAATGATGTGAATTGTAATTATGCACACCAGAATATTTTGAAACGATAAATATAATCAATCGTATGTTATGTCATTTAAAGAAATGGTGTTTTTTGACAATGTTTAGTACTGGTTCTTTAATGTAATTAATATGCACTGGTGCATATGACTCATGAGAATGCACCACTATATATTTTATGCCATGCATCATTTAGTGAGTTCAAACAAATATAGTGCACTAATATGTATATATTTTAATTAATTATTTTTTTACAAATTTTCAATTAATCATCTCAAGATCAAATAATTCTTTATAATAATATTGTTTTTATATTTTTTATTTCTTTTTGATATAATGATTGCGTTAATGCATTAGCCAACAAATTACACCTCTATTATTTGTAACAATCTAAATTTTCCATATATTAATTAATCAACAACGCAACATTCGATAACATTCAACGATGCAATAAAATAAGAAACCCATTTTATTATATATGAATAAGAGACCGATCGTCATACAAAATGGAACAATGTAAAGGTCCACAATAATAAAAATGCAACCAATATTTAATTGTTACACTTATTGGTAACATCTCATGCAATTGGGACATTGTGTCAAGTACATTAAACAAAATCCCTGATTTTCACAAACAAATATTCCAAAACATACAACTTGCAAGAAAATTTAATTATATTGGTTGGCACCCATCACATGAACTGTCATCATTGCTCGAGTTATGTGCATACCTTATTTCTTCATCACTTGTAGGCGATATTGTAATTTGGTTATTTAAACTAATGTTTTCTTGATCGACTTGTTTTTTCTGTTCTGCATGTTCATGTTCCATATACAAACATAGAAATGAATTATAATAAGTAAATATACATTTATATAGTAGAATATGCATGATTGTGTAAATAGAAAAGAGTTATTCATAAAAAATGCACATGCTTTTAAATTCATGTTGCGTGTCGTCTCTCAAAATCTCTTTTTTTGGCTGCACTTCATACTTTGTGTCCTGCGTGTTTAATATGAAAAATCATAGTCGCTATAATTAATATAAATGTTTCTTATTGTTCAATTAATTATAAAACAATTGAGTTTAAACAACTTAGCTAATTACAAATTGTTCAATTAAACCTTGATACTTCAACATATATTCACAACCCTCACTTAACCCAATGTTGATCAATTCTTCAGTTGGCTCTTCTTTGTATGTTAGCTCCTACTAGAAGGAATCCATGAATGAGTGTAAATTGATTATTTAAATATAAATATCACAAAAAATATGAAATCTTAAGTAAGGCCGAAAATATAATTACTTACAAACTTTGTGATCAACCCTTTTCTTCCTTGTTCTCTCATCTTATGTGCTAAATGGGTTCCATTTTTTTTTTTTCTGCAACAAAACAATTGAAAATTATCATTCCATATGATAATTAAATTCAATGTACATGAAAGAATAAATGAATGATTACACACATCCGATGCACATTGTTGTTGGGTGTCTCCTCTTGTGATGCTACTATGTTCATTTCTTTTACCATATCATTGTACACTTTTTTGGAATTTTCATAATCTTCCCAAAATAGGAAAAAGAATAATAAATTATTTTTTAATCAACATGAAAGTAAATATAGAAAAAAATTAATTTGGTAATTTTTGGGACATATTATAGAAACACATGTTTAGTATAATACTATTTAAATAATTATTTTTTGTTATTGTAAGTTTTTTCTATTGCAAGTCTCATGGGTTTCATTGACCATTGATCTAGAAATGCTTCCTATATTTTATGGATAACCTGATTCTTGGAGTCATTGGATTTATTTTTGTATTGTAAGTGGAAAGTATGTCTATACATTCTTTCCACTGTATCCCTCAAAATTTTGTAAAACAATTTTCCCCTCTCATTAACCTCTAGCACCTTTCCAAATGAATTGATGACCAACATGTCATCATCATTTAAACCTTAATATTTTTTTTCCTCTTAAGATGGCATTCCATTCCCTTGTTCTTGGTCACTGCATAACATTGAAAAAATGTGAAATCGAGTGTTTAAAATTGTTAGCAATTAATGTTAAGAAAATCATTTTTTAGTAAAATTCAAAGAAACAATTCATGTTTATTACCTTTTGATCCACCTAGTTCCTCTCTTTGCAACATTTCCATAAAGTTTTTACTCTCTTTTTCACTTGGATTGTGAACAACCTTATTGAGATTCTTCAAGTTTTTGTTTTGCATGACATGTATTAACCAATACACATCATTGATTTAAACCTATAGAAAATTCGAATATATAACTATTTTTTTTATAAAACTTAAATAATTTTCCTCATTATCTTCTTGGGATGAAATACCATCATGCTCATTGTAATAAGTTGTTTTCCTTAAACTTCTATTGACCATATTCTATATAAAAAAAAAGACGGAATCATCAGATATATAAATTATGAAATATTTTTCAAAAAATAGTATTTCGGTGCATATAATAAAATAGTACACTTAGGTGCGTTAAACATATGTATACACATTAATTATTATTACTCATTTTTGAACACTACCAAACCAATATTCATATTATACTAAAATCAATCGTATTTATATTTTAAACTCATCATTGTTGTTGACATAAATATGGGCACTCGTGTGATATTATTGTATAATGTACACCACATACTACAAAACAGTTTTTTGGAAAACAATTGATATCAATAAGGTATGGGATCCAATGCAATGAGTGGTACCATTGCAACGGATGTCAAATTCTCCATATAGAAGTAAATAAACCGTATAAAAATTTATTGCTTGATAAAATAAAATCTCCTTGTTAAGTATAGAGAGGGGAACCAAGAAAAACAACAAAAATAGGGCTTCCAATATTGAAGGTAATTATGAAACTATTTTATTTTATTTTGAATGCATTGAAAATAGTTTGAATCAAATAGGGAAAGATTGAGATGATGAATAGAATGAAATCACATACGTGAAATTTCTTCTCGACATACTTTTATGTGGACTATGGTGATCCGTTCCAAAATTTTCTCTTCAAAAAAGTCTACCCACTCCAAAGTATTTGCTGATAAATCACTCTTGCACAAACCTCCCCTCTAAATTATTCCAAAAGAATTAAATGATGAATAATGTTTTCATTTATAAACACATTTCTATGTCAAGCATCACAACATCCCTTTTTCTTTTATTTTTTTCTTGTAAGGCCTCCTCTCCAAGAAAATGGGATCCCTCTTGTCTTCTATAAGAGAATCCTCATTTTAAAAAATTTCCAAATGATTGATCTTTGTTTTCCTCTCTCTCAACATGTCACCTTATTTTACATTTGGTTTGGGTTGAATCTGTTGCTCCAATACTTAGAAAAATATTGAAAAAACCATTCTCTGGATATCGACCGAGTTCTTTCAAAATCCTCTGGTGTATTCTAGAGGAGTTCCCCTTAAGTTCTCCGGTATACATCACAGGTCTTCCCACAAAGTCTTATGGGACACTAAATCAACAATTGGTGAACTTGATCTTATCTATTCCAGTTGAATTGCAGGAGTTCTTAGAAACTCCTCTAATGTCTTGAGGAACCGATGCACTTCTCACAAACATCGTTGAAATAAAAAAAATGTATCCAAATAAATTTTAGGTAACTCCTCCAGTCATAACTGAAGGTCTTCACACACAAGTCTTCGGTGGGACCAGAGAACATAGCACTAAATGTGATTCCCTTCAGTTTCTCTGGAGGACTTTATAACAACTCCATTTCTGTCCAACTGAGCACTTCATGTGATCCCCTCCAATTTCAATGGAGAGATAGTGACTATTACCTCCATTTTTCTCCAACACATTTAACAACTTAGGTGTCAATATTCATTGGATCACTTCACATAATCTTTATCAATTCATCTTGAAGGCTTGACACTATCACCTCTAGTTTTAACCGGAGGAATTTATCCAAAATCTAGTGGTGTGACCAGTGAAATTTACACTAAAACATCTGGTGTATACCAGAGAAGATCCCACAAACTACTACAAACTCATTTCTTCCAAGTTAGAAGAGTCTTCACCAACCTACCTGGAATTTTCACCCCACTCCTCACCAAAACTTAAATTATCATAATGTCACCAATCATCCTTTCCTCCTAGGATGATGATCTCTTGCCCAACATCGATTCAAGTGACTCTTCTAGTACTTGAAACTTGGGTTAAATAAGAATATTTTTTTTCATGCTTATCTTTTATTGATTACAGCTCGTGATCTGATCATGCTTGTTTTTTCTCCTGTTTTTTTTTGCGCTAATTTTGAGTATGTGTTTTAGGTTTAGAAATGTCTGCAAGGAAGAAGGTAACAAGAAAATCACCCACCACATAGGCCTATAGAGTGGGATCCATCATGAAGATGAACCTAACACAACATGAGAAATTTATGATGACACAACAAGAATTTTAGAAAAGGGAGGAGACTCTCTCAAATGGGGAGACATCTTCCTAATGTTTAAAAAGAAAAATTTCCTCGTCGATGTGGAATATGACCAAGATTAGCTTAAAGTTTTCAAGAACATTAGAAAATCAGGAATACATAGATTATAAGCCTACACTATAGTATTTTCCTGTGAAAATGTCATTTCTTGGATCCTCAAGCATGTATACTTGGAGAACAAGTAGATATTCAATACTAGGGGAGATCTCATAGCTTTGTTCTAGCCTCCAGATATAGAAAAATGTTACCATATAGAGAAATGAAACAAAAAATTAGATTACTAACTTCTCGGTGGATTCAAGCACACCGTAAAAGACGTGTTTTTCATATGGTACAAAACAAATAAATCATTCAAACATGGACGGAATGGTGGGTACACAAAAACCACACTGAGGAATCCATATCAGTACAATGTAGCTATGATCTACAGATTGTATGGAGAGCTAGGCGCTTCCAATTTTTATCTTTCATATATTCCCCTAATATATTACTATGTATATTAAGGGTCATCATTCAACTGGGATAATATCTTATCATCAAACTTAACAAATTTTATCTCAGTCGTCAAAGGAGACAAACCCATAACATTTCCATATTTTCACATGTTCTCATATCTTCTAGATATCATGTGCGTGGAACACCAATATCCTAAAATGGGGTGGGCATGGTAGTTGACAGAACCGACCATCCACATCTACTCCAAAGTGCTCTAGGAGCACAAGTATATGATAGAGTGGATATGTGACCACTTCTTGGCCCCATTATATGAATTCATTTTTTTCATGCTAGACGCATGCATGATCGAAAAGGTATTAGAAATAATCGAAATGATAGGGGACCAGTACTTAATGGAGCATGACAGATACATTAGAATATATGGAGCCACCAAAGCTCCAAATTTACTCCCTAGATTTGTCCCAGACAAGTTGGTGCTCCAGGAAGTGCATACAAAATAATGATCAATGGATTTGTATGACTTCTCTACCGAGGAAAGAAATCTATTTGGCCCCCATTACCATTATGTATCCACTCCTACTCTTTCGATACCACCAAGCAAGCTCAGGATGAAGTGGATATGTTAACATCGTATTTCTTTGGAGAAGAGCAATTCAAAAGGCATCACCCAAATAAAGTGGTCAAGGAATACACTTCATCCACATGGGAGGAAGAGGAAGTCCATTGCAGGGACAAGACATATGATGAGTTCATTTCCAGGAGATAAGGCAAGCCCCTAGGGAGAATGGAAGATGAATAAATATCATGTGAGGAAGAACAAAATAAAGAATGAGAATTAGAAGAAACACATGCATCTGTTGCAACCACATATTTGCATTATATATCAATAAAAGAAGAGGAAACAATGATGGACAAGAAAAGAAGAAATAAGGAAAGGGTCCACAAAAGAAGGAACATGCCACAAAAAATAAAAGGAAAACCTATGAAGTCAGAGCTAAAGCTAAAGCTGTTGCAATAGAAACAATGGAAAAATATTAAGCAGAAGAAGAAGAAAAGGTGACTGTCAAGAAATAAGATGAACAAAAGGTAGAATATGCAGCATCAGTCGTAGAATTAGCACAGAAAGAAACAAATGAGGTTGCATACAAGGCAGTTTAGGAGGAACAACACAAGAAGTATGAATAATATCATAACAACTATGCATATCCAATGGACACTAACATCTCGTAGATATCAAGAGGAGATACAAACAATCACAATCAATTCAACAAGTTGAATCTAGGGCTTTGTACCCCATACAAAACAAGAAAGGTGGCCAATCTGAAGAAGTTCAAATATGACAAATTCACAGGAAGGATTGTATAGGAACAAATGAGGAAAGTGCCCGTCATGGGAGGAAATCCAATATCAGTCCTCACATAGACCCTGATAACATAAAACATTAGTGAGGATCCAATATCAATAGCCTTTGTTGGCACATCTTTCACTACAGTGACGAAATATAACATCAAGAACTTATACTACTGGAATCTAGAGAAAGCTCCTAAGATTAAAGAGATGGAGGAGAAGCTCAAGCAGGTGAAGGTAGATGATTGTATCCTGAAAGAGTTCAAGGAAAGTGTAAATAAAGTCAAGGAAGAACTATAGGAATCCATCATAGACATGTATGCCCACTTCCACCTCTTTCAAATTACAACAACCACGATTATAGAACAACGTAGTCAATTACAGGCCAAGAACACTTGATTCATCCCCATCTGAGAAGGATTAGGAGATATTGATAGATGGATTTCTGAAAATCCAAGCGTGTCAATCGAGCTCCCACACACCTCAATCATAGAAAGGAAGATTAATTATTCTTTTCTAGACCAATGTTGGCAAGCTAGGAAGAGAGAAGACAAATATATGACCAACTCAATGGAAATCTATGTGCAATTGCACAAGGAAGCACACGTTTTAATATGGAAGTATTGTCTCCCTCCCATATAATATCTTAGGAAGACCCTCAGAATGGAGAAACTTCTAAATAAATATAGTAGAGCACAAATCACAGGTGAGATATAACTTAATCTTCCACAAAGGTGATGATGGACTTGATAGAACAACATATGATACAACCCACCAAATTCCAAACAATAATCCAGGAATTCATGGATACTTTATCAAAATACATGGAGACTCTCAATGAGAACACAACCATGTACGAAAAAACTCTTGAGGAACTTTCTTACCACACTATCATATCTCTCTATGACTAGATAGAAATGTGGACAACTTACATTAGGGACAAGAGTCCATGAATAAGACGAAAAAACAAATTCAAATTTACTGAAAACTACATACTATTTTGTCTTTTTCCCAACTACCCTCATTTCATCCCCATTCTCACACCTGTAAATAGTTAGTGGCGGGAAGATAAAAAAATGTGTAACTACTTGTTGAGGAATGGAAGAAGTCACTTTTGAGAGTTTGTAATAGTTGTATGAATAAACGAAGAAACCCATTTTGTAGGGGCTCTTCAAGCATTGTAGAAACTTAAGAAACTATTTTCAAAGATAATCTTGTGCTAACTAAAATTGAGAATCTCTCAGGACTAGTTTTGGATAGAGAGAACAATTGTTTGTAAATGCTTGCTAGTTTTTCAACTATTTTTTAGCAGATTATTTACTAGTTACAATGTGTTGTAAGAATTTATTGTTTCCCATAGACTATTGTTAAAGTAATTGTTATTTTTCTAACATCCATGTTATTTGTTCTTGACATGTTTATATCCTAAGCATATGATTTGTTAATGTATGCTGTAATATGACTTAGACTATTCTGGTTATACATTTACATACATGTGTTATCTAGATTTTCATATTCATAACAACTATATGATTGGAGTGTTTTGCAAAGTATAGTTTCATTTCACCTCTTTTAGTTATGATAATTTTCTACTATCTGGGGTAGGATAGGTTAGAGTAGATTATATTTATTTTATGATTTTACATAGTCTTCATCTACATCTTCATTTGCATAACTATTCAAAACATCATAACCAATAATGGAAACCAGATCAGAATATGGTTGGGTCTCCTAAACCAAACGATGCATAGTCTATTTGGGATTGTGTATCGGGGAGTACCCCTTATTGTTGGAGGGAAGTTTTGTTCCATCTACATAATTGTTGCTAAGAGGGCC